>JAPTJF010000033.1:0-226705 GCA_029339195.1 Micractinium sp. NFX-FRZ | reverse complement strand
GGGGGGGGGGGGGGGGGGGGTGGGGGGGGGGGGGGGGGGGGGGGGGGGGGGGGGGAGGGGGGGGGAAAAGCTAGCCGTGGCGAGGGTACAGCAGGTCCTGCAGGGCAGGGCAGGGCAAGAGGCGGGAGGGCAGCAGGCACACATGTCACGCGCACCTTGTGGGCGGAGGCAGGTAAACAAGTCGGGCCCTAGCCCCGCCCGGCAGCCCCCTGCTCCCACCCCCACCAACCCGCGCCCCGCCTCACGTAGTGGCCTGGCCGGTACAGCAGGTGCACGCGCGGCTGCGAGGCGGCGGGGCACCCCTCGGGCACAAAATCGTGGAGGTCGACGTGCACAGCGCCCCCAGGGGCGCCGTCACCGCCGCCGCCGGGCGCCAGGCTTCGGTCGAGATACACCACCCGGATGGGCACCTGGGACGGCGGGGTAGGGTGGAGTGGGTGGAGAGGGAGCGAGGGATGGAGTGAGGACCCCACAGGCAGGGGCGGAGGGGTGGGGTGCAGCTAGTAACGCACCGGGAGCGGGGACTACATACATGTCTGGAAAAGGAACGCAACACACGTGCAGGGCCTCAGAAAGCGCCACCGGCTGCACGTTTGTGAAGCCTCCCCCTGGCAGCCACCCCACCTTCTTCCTGACAACACAACCACCCGCTGTGTACCCCTACGCCCCACCTGCCCTACCCCTGCCCCCACCTGCACCGCGTCTGTGAGCGCCACCAGCTGCACGTGGTCGCTCTCCTCCCCCATGGGGTCCACGCACTTGGAGCAGAAGGTGGACACATCCAGGTCGCTCAGGCCCTGCGGGAGGATGGTTGAGTTCATGTATGGATAAGGTTGCTGCGAGGTGAAATTGTGTGATCGGTTACAGCAGAAGGTGGCCACACCCTGGTCGCTCACGCCCTCGGCAGGGTGGTGGGCACATATCAGTGCGTGTGTTGGGTTTAGAAAATGTAAAAGGGGTGCACGTATGTATAGTTGCAAACTGGTTGTTGAGGTCTGCCCGCATGGCCAGAAGGTGGCCACATCCGAGTTGCCAAGACCCGGAGGAAATTTGCTTGGACAAACCTTGGTGTTTGCAACAGTGGGGCAAGGCGGGGTGAGCGCTAATGGGGAAGAGGCGGTTGGGCAAGTGCCGGACTGCTTGACTGCCTGCCCCCAGTCCCCTTGCCCTGCCTCAACCCGGCCCTCTCCCAGTGTCTGCCCCGCCATGACCCACGTTCCCTATGGAAACCAGTGCAGCTTCTTATGGAAACCAGTGCAGCCCATGCCTGCCAAGCGTATGCACCCACCATGATGAAGGGCGCAAAGAAGTCTGCCCGCCGCTTGATCTCGCTGGAGGTGACCATGCGCAGCAGCCACACAGCGTAAGCACTGCAGAGGCCAGTGTGGGCAGAAGGGGAGGCAGAGCGGCCGGCGGGTGAGCAATGTTTGGGGCAGCTGGTGGGAGCACGGACAGCAGGCGTGCTGGCGCCAAAGCCAGGCATCTATGCGGCCTTCTTCTCACGTGCAGCATGTCCCACTGTCTCTCACCACCCCTAGTGACAGCAGGAGCACGGCAGCAGAGAGCACGCCACACCCACGCGCCACCCCTGCCTCATGTGCAGTGGACCTGCCCTTACACCCATCATGTCCTCCCGCTTTTCCTCCCAAGGGGGGGCAGCCCAGTCACACGCACACATGCACACACACACTGCACACACCAGCAACCCCACCCCCCACCAGCACCCCGACCCCACCTGATGTCGTCGTCCCGCACATTCGTCTCCAGCCCCTCAATCGTTAGAGGGTCCAGCGGGGCGGCCACGCTGCGCAGCATCTGCGGCCAGGGGAGGGTGCGTGGGCGAGGCGTGTGCAGGCGGGTTGTTGTTGCTAATAAGAAGCTGCGTGGCTGGGTGGCCGGCTCGCCAGCTGACTGCACAAAACTGGCACAGCGACATAAACGCCCTTGATGCCAGCAACCCAGCGGCAACAGCGGTTTTGCCGCCACGGAGGGAGCGGAGCGGGCGGTTGCAACACCCATCAGCAAGCAGCAGCACAAGTGCGGTGGCAGGAACTGTGGGAACAGCGACAGCGTATGCCAAAGCAGGCACAGCGGGCAGGAGTGCGGCTCACCTGCAGCACCATATCCAGCGGCGTCTCCAGCACTGCAGCAGGCCGGGGCAGTGAGTGGGCAGAAGGAAGGTCAGCGGGGTCCTGGCAGCAAGCAGCGCTGCCATCCTGCACCTGCAACGGTGCCAACCCAACCCGGATCATGCCGCTCACCACCCGTGTCCGTAGCACGACCTGTTGCACCCCGCTGATCCTCATCCTAGCCCTCAATGTCTTGCACAGCGTGTGCTGCAAGACTCCCAACCATCGCCCCTTCGCCCCCTCCACTTGCCCTGCACGCCCTCCCTTCCAACGCGCGCTCACCAATTTCGTCGTAGCCCCCAACCTGCGTCAGCGTCCCCTTCATGCCCTCCACCCGCGCCATCACGCGGTCCCGCTCCCCCACATCCCCCGACAGCAGCAGGTGCTCCAGGTAGCCAAACAGGAAGGAGCGGAAGAAGCAGTTGCCTGTGCCATCGATGCAATGGTAAGCGGAAAGGGAGAGACGGGGAGCAGGTGCAGAGTGAGACATGAGAGGGCGGGGAGGAATTTCCTGGACACGGTTACAGCGCAGCGCATAGGCCGCAGCCGAGGTGCACACGCCATGCTGCGAGACCAAGCAGCCCGCCATGCCACCCCTCCCATGCTGCGGCTGCCGGTCCTGGCCCCCACGCACCGTCACCACGTGTCCGCCTGCACCGCAGACCGGGGGCAACCAGGACGAGGCAGGTGAGGTGGCAGGGGAGCAGGGTGCGCCGTGCGCAGTCTCCTCTCACACAACTTGTGATGGCAACAATGCATGACAGGTGCAGGCAAGCAAGACCGGGACCGCAAGCACCACCCAGCATGCTTCTGCGCCGGCAGCTACTTTCCCAAGCAGAAGAGGAGGTGACAGAGCCCGCACAGGGCCACGGCACACCGGCAGGAGAGCACCCACCCAGCATTGGACAGACAGCCACTGCCGTGGCGGGAACGAGCTGATGGTGGGTATAGGGACAGGACCGCCCAGCATGCACACCACATGCAGCAGGGGAGAGTCTACCCACCGTATGCTGCCGTACTCCTCCCCCAGCCGCTCAATCTTCTGGCGGTAAATCTCAGCCCCAGAGGCATACTCAGCAGCCAAAGCCTCCAACGGCTCGCGATCCCCCATCAGCGGCACACGCTTCACCTCGCTCTCCCTGCACAGCACGGTGCAGCACAGCGCAGCGTGGGAGGTGGTGATGCGGCGCGGTAACGCAGAGGGGCAGCGGCAGCAGAGTGGCTAGGGGGATGCCATGCGTTGCTTGTCCCCACAGTGCAGCGCGTGTGCATAACAGGCGAAGCAACATGCACACAAAGAGACAGACAGCTGCAAGGCCATGCACAGACATGGGTGACACATGGCCATCCATGGGCGCTGCCAGCCTAGAAGCCTACACACACACACACACTTGCGCTGGCGGCAGAGGGGCACACTCACCGAATCTGATTCTCCCACGCAATGATGTCGGCATCCGAGGGGCGGGTAGGGTCTGCCCCCGCTGCCGCCGCCGCCGCGGTGCTCTCCTGCACAGCCTCCCCAGCCGCTGCTGCCGCCGCGGCTGCAGCATCACCGCTGCCTGCTGCCGGCGCCGCCGCTGCTGCCGCCTGCTGGTGCTGCCGCTGCTGCTGCGCGCGCGCCTCGTCCAGCGAGGCTTGGATGGCCAGGGCCATGTTGCTGTCGCAGTCGTCGGGGAGCAGCTGCAGCACAGCATAGCACAGCACAGCACAGCACAGCACAGCACAGCACAGCAGGTCAGGTAAGGGGGAGATGGAGGCAACGTCGGGGCAGCAGGGTGAGAGCCAGAGCCACGTTGCAATTGCAATCACCAGGATAAGGCAGGATGGGGAGCAGGCGGGGGCCAGGTGGGATGCAGCAGCAGGCATGGCCGCATTGCAGCTCAGTCTCGCCCCCGTGCTGGCTGCAGAGCAAGGGACCGCGCGCGCGGCACAGCAGTGCACAGCAGGCACAGCAGGCACAGCAGCACGCTCTCACCATGCCCGCACTGTCCGCCAGCAGCTCCCCCGCGTTGCCACCCGCCCCTCCCATCATTGCCTCCGGCACCAGCGCGTCCCCCACCACCATGGCCACGTCGGATGGCACCCTGCACATAAAGTAGCGCCAAGCGCAGGCTAGGCACAGAGTGGATGCGTGCGCCACAGGGCATCCCACTCCCACCACCAAGGCCACGTCAGACGGCACCCCGCGGCGCGACAGGGCCCATCTCACAGCACAGCGGGAGCAGCGAGACCATGGTGGTGGGACCATGAGGCGGGACCATGCCCCTGCTGCCCGGCCGGGGCTTCCTGCGCGCCTGCAGTGCACCGCACTGCACTACTGCACCCCCGCCTGGGTGGCAGGGGCATCCCCTCAAGCAGTGCCAGCGCTGCCACCCCTGCACAGCCCTCGCCCAGCATGCAAACCACCACACTGCAGCCATGGCCACAGCTCCCGCCATTGCCCACAGCTCCCCACCTGTTGAGGCCGCCGCCTGTGGTCCCCTCCCCGCCGCTCTCTGTCGACGCCTGCCCCTGCCCTGCCTCTGCCGCCGCCTCCCCCCCGAGCTCCACCTCCCCCATCTCGCTCATCTTGCGCTTCGCCTGGTGCGTGCCCGCCTGCTGGGCCCCCGCCCACGTGCCGCCACCCCCGTCGGGCTCGGCACGGCTGGCGTGGTACGAGGCCGCCGGCAGGCCGCCGCCCACCTGCAGGTGTGAAGGAAGAGCAGGCAGGCAGAACAGAGTCAGAGGAGCGACCGGCGGGGTGCGGCGGTGCCATCGATCAATGGTCTGCCTGCTGCCGCGCCGGCCTGCAGCTGTCAAACCCTGGTATGCTGGCTGCTAGCAGCGCGGTCACAACCGTTGTCGCCGCGGCCTCAATTTCTGGCGCCAGCACTGTGCCTGCTGCCTGTTGCTGCCCCCTCTTGCTGCCCCTGCCCCTGCCCCGTGCTGCTTCTCGTACTGCTGCAGGAGCAGCTGCCAACGCACATGTGCGGAGGCGGTGCCTGGCTGGTGGTAATCCATTGGGACCCCCGCTCCCGTCTCTCCAAACCCATACGTGCTGCCGCCCGCCGTGCCGCCATCGTGCAGGCCTGGAGAGCAGCACAGGGCAGAAAGGAACAGTGGGAGAGCGGCGCCACGCTGCGTGCACGTACAACAGTCCAACAAAAAGAACACGCAGTGGGACATTTCTGCGACTGTGCTCGTGCCGTGCCGGAGCCTTCAGGAAGCCCGTCGGAGAGGCCCCGGTTGGCACAGCCCAGAGCACAGCACAGCACAGCCCATGCACAGCGTGCACAGCGCAGCGCACCCGACGTCTCCCCCTGGTACCCCGCCGCCTGCTCGCCGGCCGAGGGCACAAACTCTCCGACAAACTCGCCCACTGCGGGCTGCACGCACAGGGGCGGGTGGCAAGGGGACAGGGTGAAGGGTGCAGAGAAGTTGGGCAGGCGCAAAGGTGCGCATGGGAGGCTTGCTGTGCTTCAGATTATTGTGCTGTGCACATTGAGGCGGGCAGCGGCCGCCTGACAAATATACAGCAGCTGCCAGGCACTGTTTGCTATATGATAAATGCCGTGCGGCTGCTGCATCAGTCTTGCGACAACCAACACGAGCGCACCTGCGCCGGCTGGCCAGCGCTCGCCACGCCCTCTGACAACGCGCTGTGCGGCCGCTGATTCTCCAGCACAATGCCAGCAGCAGACACGTCGGTGGGTGCTTGCAGCGCCAGGCCGGGTGCGCTGTCGGCGGCGCCCTCGGCGGCGGCGCCCGGCGCCTGCAGCACCGCCGACCCGCTGAGCACCTGCCCCAGCCTGTCAGCCGAGGGGCTTGCGCGGCTCATCAATCCCAAGGAATTCGACTTCTGAAGCAAGTAAGCCGTGATCCTGAGCCCAGGCACCTGCAGGGAGGCATCAAGTGGCAACGGTGTGGACGCACCTGGCGTGGCGCCGGCGGCGGCGGCGGCGGCGGAGCGAGCAGCCTGGGTAGGTGCACCGAGACACATTTCGCGCTCGCTTTCAGCTTCGATATGGTGCATGCGGTCCGTAAACAAGGCCCCGCCGCCCTCCGGTGTTCCAGCACAAGCGGCGTGCCTGTCGGCAACCGGGAGCTCCAGAGACACCCCTTTGTCCTGCATCACACCTTGCAGGCCCCGATCTGCTCGTTGTGCGCCTCGTTCGAGACGGGCGAGAGCTGCAAGAGGGCACGCCGCAAAGGAGAGCGGGCAAAGCTGGAGCGACGGTTGCAGGTGATTCGGCGAGATCGGAAGCCCACTGACGCGCGATGGGCCGCAGGAGAGGCCGCTTCGAGTGGAGGGCTCCGTTCGGCTTGCGTGGCATGGGGGAGCAGGGGTTTGCCAATTGGGCCCTCTCTCGCCCTTCCCGCTATTCCTGACAATCCTTTACCTGGTAATTCATCAAATGATCGCTTCACAGCACTGAACAAGCGATGCGGGTCACAAGTCTGTTTTCAGGGTGTGGAGGCTTGGACCTAGGGCTTCATCAGGTGATATCGATGCAGAACCACTGTGCGGCCTTCCGAAGCGCGCCGAGAGGGCCTGCAAACAGGTAGGGCTCTCGGACATGCCATCACCGTGCGATCACCGCGCTTCCTTCTTGTAGGCCGGCCACGAGCTCCTGCTGATCTGCGACTCGGATGCAGGCGCCAGACAGGTGCGGCGCGGCGGCATGGTCGCACACGACACCCCCTTGCCCTTGGCTCCTCCCGCCGCCGGCGCCGCAGTACTGTTCGCTGCCCCACCAACATCTGCCTGCATCCTCTCCCCGCCTGCCCCGCCCGCCTGCCTCTGGGCATGACCTGGCCGTCGTCACTCTTGACATCTTGCTGCTGCAGGTGCTGCGCTCTGCCTTCCCTGGGGTGCGCATTCATGATGATGTGATCAGCCTGGAGCGCCTGCCAGAGGTGCGGGGGCACATCGGACCGGGCCGGCGGGCAGACAAGGCCGGCGGGCGGGAAAGGGTGCAGTGCAGCCGAGCAGCCTCCTTCTCAACCCCACCCCTGTTTGCCTTGCACACATCCTCTCACCTGCTCATCGTCACTCAAACCGACGAATGCTGCTTTAAATCAGTGCTGCTAAGCAGCGGTCCCCGCGCCGCTCTCGCTCCGGACCAGCCCGATTCCTCACCCATCCCCGTCAGGAGACCTGGCTGCTGGTGACTGGCCTCCCCTGCGTGCATGTCAGTACCCAACCTGCCCCTTCTATTGCTGCCATTCAACAGGAGACCGAGCTGCTGGTGGCCGGCTTCCCCTGCGTGGACGTCAGCCGAGCGGGGCTGCGCAAGGGGCTGGAGGGGCAGTCCACGGGGCTGGTGCGCCACGTCTTCCGCCTGCTCCAGGTGGGAGGGGGGAGGGGAGCGGGCACAGGGGGTGAGGTGCCATCAGATAGCAGTCACCCCAAACTGGTTTGCCCCTCCCCCGATCCGCCGACTTCACACTGTCTGCCTGCCCCGCCCCTCCAAAAAACCCCGCCTGCAGCGCGCCAAGGACGAGCGGCGCGCCGTGCCATGGGTGCTGCTCGAGAATGTGAGGCGGGGCGCGGGGAGGAGCGCGGCTGCTTAGCGGGAAGCCAACAGATGGGGGTGGCGGATGGTGCAGGTGCCTGCGTGCTGTTGCACAGCAGCCGAGGTGCAGGCAGGGCGGGGGGAAGGCAGGCAGGCAGGCAGCGCCCTGGCTCGTTGCGCTGCGCTTTGCGGGGATGTTCTGTTGCATGCAGCCGCTTTATAAAACGCTGGCCGCACGTCCTGCCTGCTTTGTGGTTGCAGGTGGAGGCGCTGCTTGACCGCCACGGCGGCGACCCGCCCGTCATGCAGGCAAGCCCAACCGCCGCCGGCTGCCTGGCAGGCTGCCTGGCTTGATTTGCTGTGCCAAGTTGCAACATGCACACCTCACTCTGCTGTGCCTCTGCCTCAAAATGCCACGCCTTCTCCCTGCCCTGCCCCCTTCCCGCTCTGCCTGTGCAAACTGCATTTACTCGTGCTGATCCACCAAAGGATCCACTCAATCGTTTTATTGTATTATCAAGCATTGCCCTGCAGTACTGCGCCCAGAAGTTCATTGAGCTGGGCTACCAGAGCTGGGCGTACCGCGTCGTCAACTCGGCAGGTGGGCAGGGCCGGGGCTGGGCGGTACCCCACCGCCACGGGGCTGGGCGGTACGGCAGCGGTGGGGCGGGCGGGGTGCAGTGCTCCCATGCGTGCTTTGGGTGCACAATAATACACTTCGGAGGCTCTTCCGAGCAAGATCTTGGGCAAGCTGCCCCATTTGACCGCCAACCGTCACCCATCCTGACAGTAACATCTTCATCACCCGCTGGGCAGGGTTTGGCGTGCCCAACCGCCGCCGCCGCGTGTTCATGGTGGCCTCCCTGCACGGCGACGCACGCGACGTGCTGCTTTCGCAGGTACGCCCCCCATGTTGCTCCATGCTGCTGGCTGCTGGCCCCACGCTGCCGGCCCTGTCCATCTTGCCGTGGCCTTGTGTCCAAGCCTGGCAAGCTCTGATGGTCTAGTTGCCACCGCCGCCTCCCACTCTTGCTTCTCCCACTGCCCACCGCCGCTGCCGCCCCCGGTGGGTTGTGCCCTGCCCTGCCCCGCTGCAGGGCTCCCAAAAGTGCACGGGCGGGTGCGAGCAGCTGTTTGGGTCGGGGCGGCGCTGCTACCCCTGCCACGCCGCCGAGCTGCGCAACATGCGGCACCACTCACGGGTGTCCTACGCCCTCGACATGGGCAACGCAATGTGAGATCAATCAAAGAAAGAACAAGCCAGGCGTGGGAGTGTATCTCGTGCTGGGGTCACACCTTGACACACAGTTATCAATGTTGGGGCCGGGATGCTGCCGGGGGGCAGGCCCCGCACCCTGCCCCTGCCCCCACCTCGCCTCGATCCGTACCTGCCCACCCTCCGGGAGCCCGCTCCGGCGCCAGGACGTGCTGCCCATCTTCCCCGCCACCAGCAAACACAGGGCATGCCTTCCTTCACCTGCCCTCACCTGCCCTGACGGTATACCCTCTTGCCCTCCATGCCTTCCTGCCCCTCCCTCTGCCATCCTGCACCTCGGCGCCTCCAGGAGCCCTGCTGGCGAGGATGTTGTGCCCACCTTCACCACCAGCAACGAGCGCATGCTGCTGCTGCTGGCAGACGGCGCCTCGGGCATGCTTCGGGTGGAGGACGCGGAGCGGCTGCAGGCACGTGGGTGTGCTGCCTGGGTGTGGTTGATTAGCCTGCTGGCTGGATGGTTGGTTGGCTCTGATTGGTTCGGTGGGAGGGTGGCAGGAGCGAGTCCGGGCAGCGGGAGCGGCAACGCCAGGGCTCAACCTTTCCAAGTCCGTCATGCCGCGCCTGCTTGCTGAACCCCACCACCACTTGCTGACCTGACTTCCTTTGTTCCTCCTTTCCTCCCCCCCCTGGCCTGCAGGGCCTCCAGGAGGGTCACACCCGCCCCTGCTGGCCCATCCAGACGCCCGGGGTGGGCGCGCACCGCACCGCGCGCCGGGACAGCGACGCCGACGGGGCGGCCAGCAAGCGGTGGGACCTGCTGGGTGAGAGGCCGGGCTGGGTGGGGGGCAATGCTGGATGGAGAGCAGGGAAGTGAGGTAGCGCTGGGTGGGAGGTGGCGCTGTGTGCGAGATGGCCATCCTGTGCTGCTCTAGAAGCGAGTGCTACGCAGGGCCAGGTGCGTGCGATTGGGTGGCATGCAAGGCCTGCCTGCCTGGTCTGCGTGCTTGCTCAACCACCACCGCTCCTTCCCTCACCCAGCAACTTGTGAGCAGAGCAGCAGGGTCTGCGCTTGCTTGGGGATTCGGAGCTGAGCTGTTCAAGGCGTCCCTGGTGTGCAGGCAACGCCGTCACTGTGCCAGTGGCCCGGTGGCTGGGGGAGCGGCTGGCCAATCCATACCAGGTGGGGTGGGCAGCTGGCAGAGGCGTGGCCAGCAGAGAGGTGCAAGGTCCAGGCGGGCTGCGGCTGCAGTGACTGGCTGCTGTCGTGACTGAACGGACAAAGGAAAGGAGCAACGCAAAGTGGTGCTGCGGTGGTGCTGCTGTCTGGCGGGAGGCAGAGGGCGTGTTACCCGAGCCCCTGGACCCCAACCCACTTGTGCATGCTCCAAGCACCCACTCGCCTCGCAACTCCTCCCTCCCTCCATCCCTCCCTCCCACCCCGCCCGCCCCATGCACAGTACAAGTACCACGGTGTGGGCACCCAGGACCGCCCCCTGGAGGCGCTGCTGGTGGAGGGGGCGCCCGCCGAGGCGGCAGAGGGCATGCGGTGAGCGAGCGGGCGGCTGGGCAGCGCACCCTCCTGGTGCCCTCAATGAGAGCTTGCTTGGGAGGGGTGGGCGCAAGGGCGAGGCGGCAGCTGCACACACACACACATGTCCGCGCGGCCGCTGTCCCTTCCGCTCGCCTTGGGGGAGCGTCCTCCCCGCAGCTTCTTGCTCCGCGATGACCCCTGCCCGCCTTGCCCCCTCCTCCCCACGCGCCCCGCTGGCGCCACCCTGTCAGCCCCCGCCCCGTGCACCCCTGGAGCTATGTCACTACCGACCAGCTGCAAGATGGCCTGATTTTCGAATACCTGAGCATCAGCCAGCGCAAGAAGCAGGCGGCGGCGCGCCGGCGGCAGCGGCAGCGCCTGGCTGCCGCCGCCACTGCTGCCGCCGTGGCTGCCGGCAGCGGCGAGGGCGGCGAGGAGGCGGCGGCTGCGGCGCTGGCGGCAGAAGAGGCGGAGGGCGGCGGCGATGCTGGGGAGGGTGATGCGGGCAGCAGCAGCGAGGGCAGCGGGGGCAGCGGCAGCGAGTGGGAGGAGGAGGAGGAGGGGCTGGTGGGTGCTGACCGGGAGGCGGCAGAAGTGCTGGCGGTGGCGCGCGCAGCGCGCAAGGCGGCAGCCGCGGAGCGTGCACAGGCGGCGGCTGCAGAGCCTGCACAGCCCGCCACGCCCTGCGACGGATCCGTCAAGCAGGACCCTGGCAGCCCCGCCTCTCTGCCACGCGTTGGCAGCAGCGGCGAGGGCGACAGCAGTGCTGACATGGCAGTGGAGGAGGCCGATGATGCCAGGCTGGCAGCCAGGGTGGCGGCACGGGCGTGCGCCGCCGCCATCGCCGCTGCCGACGGCGCGCCTGCGGGCGACGGCGGCGCCACCGCCGGCGGCTCGGGAAGCAGCGTGGCCAGCGCGGCCGCTGATGCCGCCAGAGCAGCGCGGCGCCTGGCACGGGCCGAGGCGGAAGCTGAGCAGAAGGAGCTCTTCCAGGCGGCCGTCGTGCGCCGGGTGAGCGCTCGACTCCACATTGTCATGCTGTGCTGCCTTCATGTCTCAGTGCCCTTTGTGCGCCGGGTAGGCAGGGCTGTGCCTGGGCATCAAGTGTCGTAATACCTGCTGGCGCTAACCGTCCTTTCCTCCGACCCCTGCATTGCCTTTTATCCTTGCGCTCCCTAAAACCTTCCGACCCTCGACGCCGCCTTGCAGAAGCAGCGCGGCCAGGTGCAGCAGGTGGCCCGCCAGCAGTCGGTGTGGGACCGTGAGGCCTGGCCACGCGCGGCCTGGTATGTGCGCGGCCTGGGCTGGTAAGTGGGGGGCAAGGGCGGGGCCCTGCTAGAGTGACTGCTTGGCTGCACGACTTGCATTATGTGGCAAGGCACGTGGCGGCTGCGGTGCAGGGGCCTGCTGGAATGATTGATTGATTGGTTGCAAGACCGGCATGACCGCCGCACTCGTGCAATCTCGTCCTTGCCTGCCTGCCTGCTGCACGTGCCTGCCTGCCTGACCCCACACCCACGTGCCTGCCCACCTCCCCTCCTGCCCGCCCACCTTCCTCCCCGCCCCTTCCCCCGGCCCGCATCACATGGGCGCAGCTTTGGGTGTGAGGAGATGAGCGAGTGCCCGGTGCCCATGCCCTTTGTTCCCCTGGGAGACTTTGTGCACGACGTGGGCAGGTGAGCTTCGAGCGTCGTTCCTTCCCTCCTGTCTGTGTGGCGGCTTGCTTCCCGGGCAATTTGTGTGCATGTGCGTGCACAGTGTGGGAACATTAAGGGCCCAGAGCTGGGTCTGCGCTGCGCTGCGCTGTGGCTTGGCATGCTATGCATGCTCTGCTGGAAGCCCTGCACTGCCCTGCCTTGCTCCAACCATCAGCCAGAGCCTTGAACGTGCCCTGAGCTGTCCACAACTTCGTGCGCCCCTCCCCCTCCTCCCTCTTATGTATCTAATTAAATCACAGGGAGGGGTCGCAGGAGGAGATCCACACGTATCTGCACCGCATGCGGGTGGGTAGGGCGGGGCAGGTGGAATTACACAGCGGCACACATTAGAGGGGCCGGGATCGGCCATGGTCTGGCCTTGGTTCCGCTGGATTCAAGTGCCCCTTCCTGCCGTCGCTGCCCTGCTGCCTGTTGTTTCGCCGCCGCCTGACGAATGAGAAGCTGTAAAACAGTGTGCCCTCTTCACCTTCAAAATGTGTGTTTGTGCCTTGCAGGAGAAGGGGTGGGACGTGGGCCAGACGATTGAGAAGCTGCTGAAGAACGGGACCCGCATCTCCCAGGAGGCCCACGAGGTGGTGCGCATCCCGGGGCTGCTCACGGATGCAGACATGATTGGTGCGCCGCTGCCTCTTTCCTTGTTATCTGCTGCCGCTCGCTACTGACGGTAGGGGCGGTCGGCACAGAACCGCTGCAGCAGATAACAGCAGTTGTAGCTGGGCTATAACATATGGCGTTTTTTTTGCTCGCTCAGATGCAGACTTGTGATTGCTGGGTGGGTAGGGCTGGGTGCATGGCGTCGACGGGGCGGGCAGCGGTGTGCATATCTGGGCCTCGTGTGTTGTAAGAGTCACCCCGCACTTGTACAGCACCTCCAACCCCTGCTGCCCCGCCCTGCTGCCGCCCCTGCCTTCGCCCTCGTCTCCCCTTTTCAGGCGACCTTGTGTGGGCGTGGGACAAGACCACCGGCTGCTGGTGGCCCGGAGAGAAGCTGGACCCGCTGCACATGCCGGCAGGTGGGTGTGCTGTGTGTTGTACGCTTCATGCTTGGAGGGCATGGGGTGTGCTGTGTGTTGTACGGTTCATGTTTGGAGGGGATGGGGTGGGGGCAGCGGACGCTGCCTGGGGAGCAGCTGGGGGCGCCGGCAGATGGGTTGTGGGGCTAGGGTTTGGGGTCAGGTTTCAACATTGTGGGGTTGATGGTGAGGACCGGGCATGGCGCCATGGGCGGTGGCTGGCCGCATGAGGCCCCTGGTGGTCGGGCATGGCATCAAAGCGCCTGCCTGCCCGTCTTTGAGCTCACCGGTGTCAGCGCTGCCCCTCTGCCGTTGCCCCCTTCCTCACGTCCCTGCAGGGCGCGACCTGCCCGCGGGCGCGCTGCGGGCGCTGGCACCCGACGAGAAGCTGTGCAGCCTGCCGCAGTACCAGAAGCTGGCGGCGAAGCTCACGCAGGAGCAGGTGGGCGGGGCGGGGCCGGTACCAATTAATCAATGGTTGTCAAGCCTAGCAATGGTCTTCCTCGCAGCACGACATCATGGCTTGTCCTGCCCACGCCTCTGCCGTGTGCTCTGCCACGACTCATGTGCGCCTGCCGCCGCACGCTCCACCCCCGCTCTCCCATCCCACACCCACCTCCCTCCTGCTTGGCCCCACCCCCGCCCCCCTTGCCCGGCAGCACACGGAGAGCCGCCGCGTGTTGGTCTGCTTCCTGCCCATCTCCAGCGGGCAATGGCAGTGGTACCGCCCCTCGCAGCTGGAGTCGTACGAGGGCAACGCAGGTGGGGAGGTGGTACCGCAGAGGTGGGAAGGTGGTACCGCAAAGAGGGTGCAGATGTGTGCATTGGAACCGCCCCTCACAGCTGGAGTTGTGCAAGGGCAACGCAAGTGGGTGGTGGAGGAGTGGGTGGGCAGGAGGACTGGTCGGGCCAGGCAGGCAGGAAGTCGGGCAGGAGTCCAGCGCTGGGGGTAGGTTGTTTGGTCTTGAGGTGGGAGCCGCCAGCAATGCAGCTGAGCTTGCCTGGCCACATGCTGGATGTTGGCTGCCCAGTGAGTTTGAAGCCTTCTCCTGATATAAATGATTGGCCCCAATTCCCGAGTGCAGAGCGTGAGCGCGAGGCTGGCAATCTCATCAAGAGCAACGGCGGGAGGTGGAAGCACGGCGACGAGATGGGGCGCGCCATCAAGGTGTGTGGGCGCTGGTGGGTGTGAGTAGGCTGCAGGGGGCAAGCAACAGTGCACAGGGCTAAGGGTTGTGCCCTTGTTTGACTACCTGCAACCTGCACTTGAGCTTGTGCCAATGGTAGCCTCAGGCAGGCGTGCTGCTCTGCCATGAGCCAACAAACTTTGTTTTCGTAACAACGCGTCCCCTGCAGGACGCCAAGGCCAGCCTGTGGATCAAGCAGCACCGCAACTGCTTGGAGGCCGACCGCATGCGACGCACGCGCGCCTCTGCGGCCGCCGGCGCCATAAACCTCAAGCAGCGCTGCGGGCAGTGCAAGACGTGCATGAACAACTACGCAGGCAAGGGGTGCGGGGCGGTGGTGGGGGTCGTGGTAGTCCACAGTCCACCAGGAGCGGGGAAGCCACTGAAAGCGGCCTGCGCCGTGTGCGCGTGTGCGGGTGCGTGTGCGTGTGCATGAAGCATGCTGGCCCTACTCTTGACTCCCCTCCCCCTCCTCTGAATGCAGGCCAGCGGCGCTTTGACTGCCTCACGCAGCGCATGAAGGCTGCGGCTCTATCGGGGCACGGGGGCGCTCAGGTGGGGTGGTGGCTGGCGTGCCGGCATGCCAGCGTCCTGCTGCAGGGCAGGCGCAGTGGCTGCTGGCGGTCTTTGCTACTGAATTGCCAGCTCAGCATGCTGCCATCCCACCCCTGCACGGTGCCCTGTGTGCTGCACCCCCTTCCGACGTGCAGATTGCCGTCAACGGAGAGGGCGCCATCGGTGCCCGCGTTCAGGTGGGGCGGTGGGCGCGGGTGCTGGCCCCCACAGCGTAGGAGCAGGGGAGCGCTGCTGTGCATGCTGTGCCCTACGCTGCGCCATGCACACACACGTACCACGTGCACACCCGCGCCTGCCATCGCTCTACTTTTTCAAGCCCCGCCTCACTCAACCTTGTTTCCCTGCCAACCACCTCGTGCAGGTGTGGTGGGAGGGCGACCAGTGCTTCTACTCCGGAATTCTCGCCCTCTATGACGCCGTCTCCACAGAGTGAGTGAGCGCTGAGCCTGCTCTGCTCTGCTGTGTGCCCGCTCTGCCAGCCTTGACCGCGTGCCCTGCGCAAACAGCTGCGGCCACCGCCAGCGGCAGAGGGCACGCCAGCGGGGCGTTGCGGGGAGGGCGCGTGAGCAAGGGTGCAGGTCGTGCGAGCCAGCTCCCTGCATCTTCCTCTCCGAGCAAGCCAGGCCTGCCGCTCAGCACCCGCTCTCCCCCGTCCTCGTGCTGTGCTGTCACCATCTGCTTCCTTCCCACCCTCACGCCTCTCCTCCCCCATCCTCCCCCTCTGCAGGCACACGGTGTGCTATGATGATGGTGAGGTGGGCATGCACCGCCTGTGGCAGCACGACGAGCGCATCCGGCTGTCCTCACCCGTGGAGCGCTGGCCCCGCGATGCCGCGCTGGCGCGGCAGTACCTGGCGGCAGCTCAGGAGAAGCTGCGGGCGCGGGAGCACGGGCGGCGCACGTCGGTGAGGGAGGGAGTCGCAGGGGGGAGGGAGTGCAGGGGAAAGGTATGGGGGCAAGGAAGGGAAGGTTGGAGAGAGCATGGCGACGGCAAAGAGCAGTTGTTGGTGAGATAGCGGAGAGCGGCTGCAGGGCAGGGGCTCTTTGGGGGAAGGGGGAAAGGGGGTCCAGGAACGAGGCGTGCTGCTGCTGCTGGCAGAGCACATATGCCGGCAGCACTGGGGGGGTCGTGGGGGCTGCCGCAGCTGTTTATGCACAGGCAGGCAGGCAGGCAGGCAGGCCAGCTCACCCGCCCCGCTGGCACGTGCCGCTCAGGGAGCACCGCTGCTCAGCTCTTCGCCCCTCCCACCCACTCTGCCCCCATCTTCTGCGCGTGCAGGGCCCGCCGCCGCCGCCGGCCACGGTGCAGCCCGAGGGTGAGAAGGCCGCCTATGTGATGTCCACTCAGGAGCTGAGGCGCAAGAACCGGGAGGTGAGAGGGAGGCTGTGGGGTGAGGGTGCTTTTGGATGGTAGAAAGGGGGTTCATGGCGCCCATGTGGTGCCCACTGAGCAGCCCAGAGAGAGCAAGAAGTGGTTGGCAACTGTGTTCCTTTCTCTCAAGATGGTGTGGACTCAGGCAAAGGCTGGGATGTGAGTTCTTAGATGGTGTGGACTCAGACACAGGTCGCGGACCTGTCAATTGTGGAGGTGCGCCGCCCAAGGAGCGAGGGGGTAACAGGGCGAGGCTTGGGGCAGGGGCAGACGGCAAAGAGCAGGGGGTGGCAGTGCGGTGGGTGGGAAGTAGAGGGCCGGGGCAAAACAGCGGCTCAGCTTGGTCCGTTGTTCGGTTCATCGGTGTGAGGCCCAGGTTGCTCGGTTCACCACGCTCACCCGCGTGCTTCACCCCCCTCCCTGCCCGGCCGCAGGCGTTTGAGGTGCTGTTTGGAAGCGCTGTCAAGGGGCTCGAGGCGACGGGGGAGGTGCCGGAGCTGACTGCCGAGGAGCGTGAGGTGGTGACTGCAGCTCAGCAGGCGGCCCGCACCGCCGCCGCGCAGGCGGCGCAGCACGCAAATGGCGGCGGGAAGGGCAAGGGCGGAAAGGCGGGCGGAAAGGCGGCTGCGGCCGGCGGCAAGGGCAAGGGCAAGGGCAAGGGCAAGGCGGCCGCATCCCCGACGCCAGAGGCGGCTGAAGAGGCAGCCCCCGGCTCTCCTGTGGCCTTTTTCGAAGCGGCTGTAGCTGCTGCTGCTGCTGGCGGCAGGTGCGACCTATCGCTGCCTAGCTTGCGCTGCAACCTGGAAGGGAGGAATTGCAATGTTGAATCTGCAGCTCTTGCAGTGCGTCCTACAGGGGAGGCGCCCAGCTGCTCTCGGCTGCATCATGGGCTGCCTCCTCTGAGAACCCCAAGCTCATCAGCACCTCACGTGACCCCGCCTCCCGTAGGATAATCCACCTGCCCACCGCCCCCTCCCCCCCGCCCTGCCTGTGCAGTGGCGGCGCAGGCCCCAGCGGCCGCAAGCGGCCGGCCAGCGCGGCGGGCGGCAGCAGCGGCGAGGACGAGGGCAGCGCCGCCGTGGAGGCGCTCCTTGGTCCGCTGACCAAGCGGCCGCACCTGGAGAAGTGCGGGGAGTGCAAATACTGCCTGAACCCCAAGCTGAAGAAAGCGTGCAAGGTGGTGCGCCTGCAGCGCCAGCTGTTGCGCTGACATGGCATTCTGAGCTGGCAATGCGAGGTGCGTGGGTTGTGGCGCGATGGCTACAATTGGAGCCTCCTATTAGCTGCGGAACGACATTTCGCGAGAAGATACGAGGGTGCAGGCGGCAGGGCGCCGGCAGCCCAGCCGTTGACCCTGCTGTGGCGTCAGCACGCGCCTGCCTGCCTGGCCTGGTTGCAGACTGCGGCACTGTGAAGCACTGCGTCAGCACCCTGTGTTGTGAGATACAACACTTGACAGTTTTGAAGTACTCGGCACTTGTGTGCAGACTGTCCCCGTGTGACCAATCATGATCACTGCTGTAAATAGCACTGGTCAACTGACAAAGGCAGCGTGCGCAAAGCATCAAGCTGGTGGTATCCCAAAACGGCTTCACATGCACTTGTCTCACAGGAGCATGCTTTTCCGTTGCGTGGATTTTGAAACCCCGGGGAAAACACTCAAGAGTTCAGCCTTACGTGGAAGGCTCTGGTCCCGCCGGCAGGCAGCATGCACTCCTGGTGCCAGGCGCGCGCTATGAGGCACAGCACGGCACCAGTATCCCTTCAGACAGCGTCGACATGCCGCGACTGTTGCATCTGCCGCTCAACCCCAGCTTTCAATCATCTATTCTCGCAACAAACAGCCGCCTCGTACAGCCCTCCCCGCTTTGCTCAGCTCGGCGGCCGGTTCTTCCCAAGGTGACTGCCCCGCCTGTCGCTACAAACCAGCAGCAGTGCGACTTTTTCGGAGTCAAATCTGCGACATGTAGCCCCGAAACCGGCTGCTCAGCAAGCTGGCGCGCATGCTCCCGAGGACGGGCAGCGCCTGCCCAGGCTCTCCCGCGCCCAAATACCGTCAATTTATTGTCCTTTACAGCTCCCGGGCTGTGATTAACAGAGCAGCGGTTGGTTTGCGGGGCCCTGCTTGGGCGGTATCGCCGCCGCCGCCGCTGCCGCCGCCGCCGCCGCGCGGCAGCGTGACCCCTGCTGGCTGGACTGCAGGCTGCTAGCATACGCCCTCGCCCCTTTTCTCTTGGTGTCCCCTCTCATTGCTTGCAGGCCTTGGATTCTGCGCAACACTGGATGATGCGCACGGCAGTTTACTACATCGTCTTCCTCGGCGCTTTGAACTTGCTGCCAGCGCCCGCTAGCACACGCACACTGCCAGCGGTGGCCGCGATTGGGCCCCAGCCTGCGCCCGAGCCCGGATCAAGATCGACATTGGAGGAATTTGAGGTATCGCCGGTGCCCTCGCCCGTCCCTTCTCCTGTCCCACGCACCGTGCGTCCGCGGCAGCAGAAGGCAGACCTGCCGGCGCTGCCCTCCTGGGCCAGAGGCCCCTTAGACCGGGGGCACAATGAGTGGCAGCCGTTTTCCATCAAGCAGCAGCAGCTGTGCGAGGAAACAGTCGAGGCAGCCAATGCGGCCGGCAAGCGCTTCGACTTCCTCCTGTGAGCTGCCCGTTGCGCTGCCTGGCTGCCTGCGCTGCCACATTTGCGCTGCCTGGCTGCCTGCCGGCTGCCTGCCTGCGCTGCTTGTCTCTGCCTGCGTTGCAGACAAGTGTATCTGCCTGCCTCAAGGCAGTTCTTGCCTGCCCTCCTGCCCAGCACACACACATGGTCGCAGCCTGCCAGCAGCCTGGCCGCCGACCGCTACCCCATCCTCCTCCCTGCCTCCCTTCCCCCCTTTTTCACGCAGCTACGGCGACAGCATCACCAAGGTGACTGACCCCGCCATCTGGGACACCTCCTTTCCCAACTCCACCTACCTTGCCGCCCCGATGGGAGTGGCTGGTCACGACATTGATGACCTGGCGTGGCGCCTCATCAGCGGCAGCGAGAGGCCCGAGATACCGCCCAAGGTGGGGTGGGGGTGGGGTGGGGTGGCATGCCGGTGGCGGCGTGAGGGCAGATGCATCACCATATTGGAGGTGATGGATTGCATGGGAGGAAGACAAAGAGGTGAAAGGGCATAACAGGGACGTGTGCTGAGCGCAGGGGTCCCGCCGCCAGCGTGGCAGCAGTGCAGGGCGGTACCGGTGGAGAGCACGTGCCCAGGCTCCCTCCAGCCGCCGTGAGCGGCGCACTCTCATGTACATGTGTACTACACAGACTGCAGACAGGTGTGACACAGACCGCGCCCCACACTCACTTCCCCACTCCTCCCTCCTGCCCGCTTGCATCGCCTTGTCAGGTTGTGGCGCTGCTGATTGGGCTGAACAACCTGCAGGCGCACCAGGAGGTGACGGACTTCATCAACCACCTGGATCACGTGATCAGGTGGTGCCAAGCCGTGATGCCAGGCACGAAACTGGTGCTGCTGGGACTCATCCCCAACTCCTTTTTTGACGTCCAGCCCACCAACCGGGCATTCAAGGCGCTGGCGGGCGATCGGGGCATTCAGTTTGTGCAGTGTGGCCGCAACATTGACCCACACGACACTGCGGATCTTGCGGATGGCACACACCCGGCGCCGGGCGGGCAGAGCAAGCTGATGCGCTGCGTGGCTGCCGCTGTGCTGCCACTTCTGGAGATCTGAGGCAGGGGACACCTTCCCCACTGACCCAACTTTGTCACTATTCAAACTGGACAAATTGCTTTTCCCCCTGTGGACGCCTCTTGTGGTGCGCCATTCAACCTTGGCCCGATTGCCTGCCTATCATGTTCCCATCTGCGCAGGGCACGTGCCCTGCTGGATTATGAGCATTGCCCACCTCTCACCAGCACTGAACCATGATCCCACGCCAACCACAGCTTGCTGCCACACCACTCTTTCCTCCTATCATGTCGCCAACTTCTCAAATCCCTGCGTGCATCCCCTGCCCCACTAGCATGCCACCCCTTGCGCCCAACCATGCTCACGGTGTGACTAAGCATCAACAGCACGCGTTGGCAGTTGGGGCGGTTCAAGCGCAAGCAAAGTAGCACGCCTGTGGTATCCCAAACCGGCTGCGCACATGCATATGCCTCACAGCACCATGCCTGTTCTGCATCGTGGCTGTTGTCGGATTGGAAACAGACTTAGGTGGTCAGCGCCATGTGGAAGGCCGTGGTCCTGCCTCATGAGATCTTGCACGCCAGGTGCCATGCACGCGCTATGTGGCCGCCGTGCCGCACAGCATGGCGCCAGTATCCCTGCAGATGGCGTGACCCGTCGGCTGTTCCATTTGTGCTCGCCCATTCACATATCATTTTGCAACAAGCAGCGTCCCGCACACAGCGTGCCGCACACACAAGCCCCCCACTTTGCTCAGCTCGGTGGCCAGCGCGTTTCAGGTGACTGCCCCGCCTCGTGCTACAAAAGGGTTGAAATGCGTAATTTAGCGCCAGAAACCGGTGGTTCGCATGCTGCGGGCCCGCAATGCTCCGTGAGCTTGTCCTCCGCGCTTGTCCAGGCTCACCCGCGCCCGAATGCCGTCGGTGTCTTGTCTTTCGCAGGTACCGGCTGATTCTCAGCCGATCAGCGGTTAGGGGGCGCGACCCTGCTTGAGCGGTATCCCCGCCGCTGCCGCTCCCGCCGCTGCCGTTGCCACCGCCGCCCGGCCGCCTGGCTGGTCCTGACTGGGACAACGTCAAACCCTCTACCCTTACCTCATTATTCTCCCATCTATTGCAGGCCTTGCGCTCTGCGCAACGCGCACGATGCACACCACAGTATATTGCTTCGTCCTCCTCGGCGCTTTGAACTTGCTGCTAGCGCCCGCTCGCACACGCACACTGCCAGCGGTGCCCGCGACATGGCCCCAGCCTGCGCCCAAGTTTCGAAGATCAGCACTGGAGGTGCTTCAGGCCTCGCCCGCGCCCTCTTCCGCACCACCCACCGTGCATGCCCAACAGGAGAAGGCGCATCTGCCCCCGCTGCCATCCTGGGCCAGAGGCCCCTCATTCCGGGGCCACAACCAGTGGAAGCCGTTTTCCATCACGCAGCAGAAGCTGCGCGAGGCGACAGTCAAGACAGCCGATAAGGCTGGCAAGCGCTTCAACTTCCTCCTGTGAGCTGCCTGCCCGCCGCGCTGCGCTGCACAGCCTGCCCGGCTGCCTGGCTGCCTCCGCCTGCCTGCAAACCTGCTGCCTGCCAGGTGCCAGTGCCTGCCTGCCTGCCTGCCTGCCCAGCACACGGTTGCTTGCCCCGCCGCGCTGCAGTGCGCTACCTGCCACATGCCTGGCTGCTGTACTGCGCTTCGCTGCGGTGCCTGCCTGCCTGCCTGCCTGCCTGCCTGCTGGCAGCCCTTCTGCCCGGCACACTATCAGCCGCAGCCTGCCCGACAGCCCCCTGCCCATCGACCGCTGTCCCGCCCCACGCCCCCCCCGCCTGTTGATGCAGCTACGGCGACAGCGTCATAAAAGTGACTGACCCTGCCATCTGGTCCAGCTTCTTCCCCAACTCCACCTACCTCGCCGCCCCCCTGGGTGTGTCTGGCAACGACATCGATGACCTGGCATGGCGCCTCATCAGCGGCAGAGAGAGGCCCAAGAAAGCTCCACAGGTGCTGCTGTGTGCAGGAGGGCGAGGGCGGGGTGGGGTACCCCGGTGGCATGGCATGGGCGGGTCGTGAGCCAGATGGGTGGTGATGTGCTGTTTGGGCTGCAAGGGAGGAGAGGGATGAGGGCAGAGGGCATGCATGCCCATATGGCTGGGGAGCGTGCTGAGCGCAGGGGGCCCAGCGCCGGAGTGGAGTAGTGCTGGCGAAGAAGAGCACGCAGCCTTGCTCCTTCCAGAAAGCAACTCTAGAGTTATCATAAGCCACCCCCCGCACTCACGCTCCCGCCCTCCCTTGCCACTCCCTTGCAACTCCCCCCCTTGCAACTCCCCGTCAGGTCGTGGCTCTGCTGATTGGGCTGAACAACGTACAGGATCACCAGGAGGTGAAGAAGTTCACCCAGCACCTGGACTACGTGATCAAGTGGTGCCAGGCCGCGATGAAAGGCACGGAGCTGGTGCTGCTGGGCCTCATGCCCACCACGTCTTGCGACGTCAAGCCCGCCAACCGGGCGTTCAAGGTGCTGGCGCGTGACCGCGCCATCCACTTTGTGCAGTGCGGCCGCGACATCAATCCCCGCAGCACCGCGGATCTCACGGATGGCACGCACCCCGCGCCGGGCGGGCAGCGCAAGCTGCTGCGCTGCCTGGCCAAGGCAGTGCTGCCGCTGATGGACTCCTCCAAGGTTTGAGTGACACCTGTGTGAGGCAGGTGGCATACATGTGCCCACATGTGCCCACATGTGCCCCATCTGATCCAATTTCATGAAACTTTTCTCACAGAACCTCCCCCGTGAAACTGACGTCATCAAAAGTGCACCGTTGCATCATTGCCCAACCGCTTGCCTTGCAATAATTGCGGTTTGTGTTTACAACAACACGCAGTTTTTGTGCCCATGCCCACTGCTCCCCGTACTGACCCGTGATCTCGTGCCAACTACAGCTTGCTGCCACACCAGCTTTCCTTCTAATCTTTCGCACGTTCCTCTTTCCCTCCAGGCCACCTCATGACCTGCCATCATCATGATGCCACCCCGTTTTGTCCCGCAACTTCGCTCACCGCAGCCCACCCATCCTCCTCAGCGCTGGCTGCTGCAACAGGGGCAGCTCACCTCCGTCTACACCACGGCTTTGTGGCTCAAGGAGGCGCCAGCATTTATTTTTCTTGCAACAAGTGCCCCAGCATATTCTGAAACGCAAAAGCCCGGCACGGTCATTGCACAGTGGAAATGGCGACGGCGGCGGCGGCGGCGGTGCCCTGCCTGCTGGGTCGTGCTGGAACATTTCTTTGCCTTTTCGTGTGAGCCATTCAGCCGCTTCAATCGGCGTCGCTCGTCGTCTCACTTGCTTCCCCTCCTCGCCAGCCCTGGCGCTGCCTAAAAACAGGCCCTCTCAGTCTAGGGTTCACGGCCGCGTGGTTGACCTTCTCCAGGGGCTCGAGGTGTGCACAGTCGCCAAAAATGTTGTGATTGAGACGGGCGAGGCCAGCAGAGCGGCATGCAAGGGCACCACTCAGAGATTGCACCAATCATTGCTTGTGGGCTTTTATCCGCTCGGAACAGCGCTCGACATGCCAATTGGGCAGGACGCGCGACCGCAGGCGCCCTGTGTCCGCCGTTGCCTTGCACCGCCCCTGCCGTGCTCCGCCAGCCGGCGGGGGCACCGCGTTGCGTTGCACCGATGCGCCCCCCGCCTCAGCTGAATGCGCCATGCGTGTGCCCCGCAGGTAGCCAAACACTGAAGCAACGCTGGACGGGTCCGCAATGGAGGGGGCAGGGGCGCAGCCCGGGGCTCTTTTGGAGATGCGTCGGGATGAGGAGCGGGCGCGGCAGCAGGAGGCGGCCAGGGCGCGCGCTTTTTGCCAGGCAGCGGCGCTGAAGAGGCAAGAGAAGACGCGTAAGCGTGAGGAGGCGCACCAGGCTTATATCCAGCAGGAAGAAAAGCACTTGCAGCAGTTGTATGAGGCAATCCCACTGGCGCACTTGCGGCGGCACGCCGCGCGGCCGCGCCAGCCGCGTCGCCAGCGGCAGCGGCAGCGGCAGCCTCCGCGGCTGTGCGCAGCCGACCTGCTTTTCGATGATGGCGAGATGTATGGGGGTGGCGACGGCTACGGCGGAAGCGACAGCGAGCGCGGTGCGGGCAGCGGCGGCGGCACGCCGGCAGCTGGCGCCTCTGTGGCAGCAGAGCAGGGGGGCTCATCAGCGCGGGCGCAGGCGCTGGCAGATGTGGCGGGGACATCTGCGCAGGGCGCAGCCTGGCAGGTGCGTAGCTGTGCCCAGAAGCCGGGTGCGCTGTGCGCCTGCTTCCATGCCGCCTGGCTTTGTGAGCATGTGTTGCCATATGTTCCACACAATTGCCGCCAAGCGCAGCTGCGCCTGAGCCAGCCTCTGCACCGTCGCCCTCACAGCACTGAAGCCTTGCCGCTGGAACCTGCCCCTCATCTGCGCCCCTGCTGCCTTGAATCGACAGCTTACACGCCCACCGTTCTTGCCCCCCCCCCCCTCCCTTCTAGCAGTTTCACACGCCTGCGCAGCGTGCAAAGCGGCTGCGGCGGTTGCCGCAGCTGGAAGTGCAGGAGGAGGAGGAGGAGGAGGAGGAGGAGGACGCAGTGGGGGAGGAGGGGGAGGAGGGCGGGGATGGTGATGGGGACTGGCTACCAGAGGAGGAGGAGGAGTCAGCAGCGGAGGAGGAGGAGGAGGAGGAGGAGGAGGAGGAGGAGATGGAGCTACCAGAAGCAGCGGCGGAAGAGGATGAGGAGGAGATGGAGGCAGAGGAGGTGGATGGCGGGGAGCAGCAGCAAGGAGAGCAGCCGCTGCAGCAGCCGCAGCCACAGGCGCAGCGCCAGTTTCGCCCGGCTGGTGCCTCTGCTGGTGCTGCAGCTGCTCAGGCTCGCACAGGGGGCCGTCGCAAGGTGGGTGTGTGTTGTGCCACAAGCCAGAAACTGCTGCGTCCACTGCTGGTTGGCTAAGTTTGCCCTGCCCAGCTTGGCCGGTGTCTGTGGCCACTCTGCTACAAGCATGCCCAGCTCTCCTGGGTCAGGGTGTGGCAGTCTAGGGCAAGGCAATGCAGGCTTGGCAGGCAGGCTGCGGCGAGGCAGAGTGGACCACGCTGCTGTTTGCAGGCCAGGGCGCTCCCCCGCCCCCCCACCCCCCCGCTCATGCCGCTACCTCTGCCCCGCCCACACTCCTTCCATTGCCCCTGCCCCACCCACGCCCCACGCCTGCAGACGGTCAAGTGGAGCGATGCAGAGGTGGAGGCGCTCAGGCGCGGGGTGGAGGAGCACGGCGACGTTGCCCAGTGGGCGATCATCTTGCAAGAGGACCGGGAGGGCGGCCAAGTGTTTCACGAGCAGCGCGTCGGCGTGAGTGGGCAGCAGCGGTTGTGCCCGCGCTTGTTGCTGCTAGAGCGTGCCGTGCGCCTGCCTGCCCTCTGTGCAGGTTTCGGTGCATTGACGGGTTGATGCTTTGCTTGGCACTGTGGCTGGCCTTTTTGTATGCTGCAGGGGGGCCAGTGGACAAGCGGCGCAACCTGGCGGATCTGGCAAGCCATCAAAGCTTGACTGATGGGAAAATAAACACAGCTTTTCCAACCCACCCTACCCATTAATGTTGGTGTTGCTGCAGGGTGACCTGAAGGACAAGTGGCGCAACCTTAACATGGAACGCGCACCACCGCAGGTGCGTACCAAACGCTTTCAGCCTGCCTCCACCGCTAGACTAGGCTGCCTGCTGCGCCGCCCCTCGGCGCTGCACCTGCCCTTGGTGCCCCCAGTGCCACAGCCGCTGAGGAGGGGCTGTGTTGGAAAGCGCTTCAGCCCTGGGGCTCTGGCCGGACCAGGCGCGGCCGGTTCACCAAGGCGCAAGCTGCCGCCGCGCACCTCTTTGACCACCGCCTGCTCCGCCCGCATGCCTAGCGAGGTCCTGCCTCCCAGCCCACCCAGCACACGCACCGTCCCTGCCCCGCCCTGCAGCAGCGCGCCCGTGGGCTGCGGCGGGCGGCCCTGCCTTGGAGCCAAGCCGAAGAGGCCGAGCTGCGGCGGCTGGTGCGGCTGCACGGGCGCCGCTGGCAGCTTGTTCGCGACGCAGGGCGCCAGGTGTTTGAGGACACACGCACAAACGTGGGTGGCCTGTGTCTGCTGCATGGGAGGGTTGAGTGTCTTGAGCAGGCCGGGCGCCCTTGCACGCAGATGCGCATGACTGGGGTTGCGGCTGCCCTGACATATGCTGCTGCGACGTGTGCTGCTGGCGTATGCTGCTGCCGACGTATGCTGCTGGCTTATGTTGCTCAGCGCTATCAAGGCCTCCTTTTGCCGATTTTGGGGAGGTCGCTGTGCCACCTGCTGTGCAAGTTGCCACCCCGCCCTAGCCTCTGCCTGCCTGCCTGCTTGCGCTGGCTGCTGTCGGGCCTCATGACCGCGTGTTTGCAGCAGCACACTGTGGCCAGCGGAACTATCTTTATTGTTGCCAAATGATCTGGAGCCAGCCGATGAACAATGAATTGGTTTGCCCGGTGCGTGGCCGCAGGTGGACCTCCAGAACAAGTGGCGGCTGCTGGCGGCTTCCAAGCGCGCACAGCAGGCGCACCGTTAGTTGCTGTCACGCAGGGGCGCACGGCAGGGCCCCCATGTTGCTGGCCCTGCTGGCAGGCGTGCGTTTCTGGCGGTGCGCCACGCAGAGAAGAGCCCACAGAGGCTGCTCCCTACTAGGGAAGCTGGCACTGCCGGTGTGTATTGTCTCAGAGATGCCTCCCCTTGGTGCTTGCCCTGATTATGACCTATTTCCGTCTGAAGTGATTCTCGCTCTGTATGTATTGCTCACGGTCGTTTTGAATTATTAGAATAATGCATATGTGAAGCTAGTCGACGGGTATTCACTAAGACAATGAAGGATATGTCGCAGGAGAGAGCGCCGCACGGAGGCAGGCATACAGCAGTACGAGTAGCGAGTCATGTCGACACGATGCATGTACAGTCACAGGCGAGTGAGCAGAGAACAAGCCGAGTCAGCGCACATACAACGCCAAAAAGTAATGTAATTCACCAAAAAAATAATTGTTGTTGCATCATGGCAGCAGGACATGAGGCTGACGGTCATCTCAGCTGGCCGTCTGAGGCAAGGCCGGCCAGGCTGCCAGCGAGCTCCAGTGCAGCTCAGCTCAGGGCACTGCCCCAGGTCAGGCCCTCGAGCCACGCCGGGCGCCGCCCCGCCTTGATCTGCTGGCACAAGCTCTCGCGCTTCGGGGGCGACGGGGCAGGGGCCGGGGCAGCATAGCCGTGCGGCAGCGCAGGGGCTGGGGAGGCATAGCCGTGCGGCAGCGCAGGGGCTGGGGAGGCATAGCCACACGGCGACGGTGCCTGGGGCTGGGGCGGACATTGTAGCGGCGGCTGTGCAGGGCTGGGGTAGGCGTACGTGGCTGGTTGATAGTAGCCTGCAGTGATGGCAAGGAGGTTGACCGATCGGTGTGCGTTTCAGGAGGCTAAATCACACGAGGAGCTGCGGATGGCAGGCAGTGGGCAGGCGGGTGTCTGACGGCGGGCGGCTGGAGGGCAAAGTGGCAAGTAACGGCGCGGCCGTCAGCGCGCCACCGAGGTCACCTGTTGAGGGTTGCGGGTGTGTGTAGCTGCTCTGTCCGGGATAGTGATACACTGGCTGCGGCTGGCGGCTCATGCTCGCGAAGCGGAACGCGGCGAGGCGGGAGGCTTCTTTTATCAAAAGCTAGACTGGTGGAGAGCAAAGAGTACTGTGGCTGAGCTGAGCGCCCCTAAGAGGGTGTGCAAGCGCCAGCTGGCTCATGGGATACCACCCCGCCCCTGCCAGCTGGCGGTCACAGGCGACACCGGCTGTATATAACTGCAGGACATGTTGCATCTCTGTCTGGTTCATGGGGTTCCGCATTGCCATTACCACTGTGCATGCGTGTAGTGCCTGCTTCACGGATCAGAGATGTACTCACTCTGAGGTTGCGATCCTCCTACACAAGTATGATAAGCGGGGGATGATCCACCGAGGCAGCAGCCAAACAGGGGGGTGCAGATGCCAACCGCATCAAGGAGCGGCTTACAAGATACTTTCAAGTTCCCGGGATAGTTCACAGTATGCTTCCCAACGTAAACAAGCAAACTTGAATCAAGCCGGCCAGGCGCAGCTCGCCACCGCCTGCTGTCCCATGCGCTGACGATCCCCCCCGCTCCTCTGTCCTCCTCACCATGTAGCCATGTTTGCTCGTTACTTTACACTTAAGTACAACTGGTATCTTTCAAACGATTGAATACATCTTGAAAAGGGGCAAGGGGGGGCAAAGGACGGCGAATGCCAGGCAACAGTATATGTGTGCATCGACCCCTGCTTCCAGTCGAGCGAGTGGCAGGGAGCGGAAGGAAACAGTCAGGAAGCAAGGGGCATGAAAAGTTCAGGGAGGTTTCGAAGGCATGGAAAAAGGCATTTGTAAGGGCATAGGGCATGGGATTTGGGGGCTTGACAGGTAGGGGGGGCAGCAGCGGGGGAGGGGCCGGGGAAGCATGCAAGGAACTCAAACTGCCCCCGTTCCCTCAAAGAGGGGGGCGGGATGAAAGGAGAGGCGGCATGAGATGCAGCAGCGCGCCTACGTGCAGCGCTTGCCCTTGCACTGCCCGCTGCAGCACTGCGAGCCGCTGCGGCAGGAGACGTTCCTCACGCCGCAAGCCATGCTGCAGCTGCTGCCCGTGTACCCATAGACGCACGAGGTGCAGGCCGTGGCGTTGGTGCATGACGCACAGCTGGCGGGGCAGTTCTGGCAGGTGGGGGCGCCGTTGAGCACGCCGCAGAACTGCTTGGTGGCGCAGGCGCCTCCGCAGGTGGGCGTTGAGCAAGCGGCGCCGGACCACCCGGCAGCGCAGGCCGTGCAGGCGCCCGCGGAGGAGCACGCGACGCAGTTGGCGCCGCAGCTGGCGCAGGCGGGGGCGCCGCTCACCAGTGTGCACCACTGGTTGGCCGCGCATGCAGCGCCCACGGCCGCGCAGTCGGGCTGCGAGCAGGTGGCGCCCTTCCAGCCAGCCTTGCAGGCCGTGCAGGTGGCTCCGTCGGAGCAGGAGGCGCAGTTGGCGGGGCACGAGGCGCAGGCGCCGTTGCTGCACCACTGGGAGGCGCCGCAGCCGCCGGCGCAGACCTTGGGTGTGGAGGTGGTGGTGGGCATCCAGTTGGCGCTATACCTGCAGGGTGAGACACGTGGGTGGAGGCGGGGGATGGTGTGAGTGGGACGTTGGAGAACGAGCACCGGAGGAGTAGAGGGATCGGGGAAGGAGAGCGTGCACGCCTGCGGGAGGGCAGGCAGGCAGGCAGGCAGGCAGGCGAGCAGGCAAGCAGGCAGGCAGGCAGGCAGGCAGGCACCCCCGCCCCTGCCAGGACGTCGCCACAACCAATGCTGGTCCTGGGCTCACATGCGGCAGGCTCCCACGTTGTCAGCCAGCATCTGCACCTTGACGTACCCCTGGTCGCCCCAGGTGCCCCTGCAGCCAGGTGGGCAGCACGCCAGACGCTCAGCGCCAGGGAGGCGGCGGCAGCGGCGGCGGCGGCGGAAGCACTCTTGCGCCTCTCCCAAGGGCGAAGGGCTGGCTGGCATGCCACTTGGCACACAGCAAGGCGGTGTTACTGGCACAGAGCTGGCCCGGGCTGCCCTGCTCACCACGAGTTGCTGATGATCCAGTAGGAGTCGGGGGAGCCGACGCCTGCGGTCTTGTTGTACCCCACAATCACCATGCCGTGGTTGACCCGCTCGGTGGTGCAGTCGGAGGCCTGGTAGACGCCCGAGGTGTAGCCGGTGAAGGAGCCCTGCAGGGGGGAGGGGGACGGGGGGGAGGGCCAGGGGAGGGGCAGGCAAGAGGGGGCAGGAGTCAGCATTTGTGAGCAGTCCAGCGAGGGCTGAAAGTGGGGCGCCAGTGGGGGGTGCTTTGTGGGATGGCTGGGAAAGACAGCGGGGGGCCGGGGCGCGACCCACCTGCTACTCCCAGGCCTCCTCCTCTGCCCAACAAATGCGTGTTACCTGCTTCCCTCCCCTCTGCTTGCTTGTTCTCACCATGACATTGAAGTAGGTGAGCACGGGGCCGGTGCTGGAGATTGCCGCCATGAGGGCGTCAGCATTGTTTGCCACGACGGTGAAGCCAGGGGCGGGAGCGAGCTGGAGGGTGCCGGGGGTGGCGGTGGCGCCGGCGGGCACCGCGCAGGCGGTGGCGGTGCCCGTGCCGCCGCTGGTGTAGGGGTAGGAAGCCTCGCTGGCGGCAAACCGGCTGCTCACATAACGGAACACCTCATCTGCAGGAGGGGAGGCCATGGGGGAAGGAGGGTGGCATGAACTGTTAGTTGTGCGGTTGAACAGGCTTCATTTTGAGGAGAGAGTGGGGGCCTGCCCACCCCCTGGACCGCCCGGCTCCTCCCTGCCCCGCCGTCGCCCCTCACCTCTGCTGCGCCCCCACCCCCCGCGGCTCCGCCCTGCCCCACCCACCCACCAGAGTGGCCGCCGCCGCACGCGTTGGAGGCGTATCCGGAGGCAGCGTTGATGCAGTCCACCATTTGCTGCTCGCTCAGGTCGGCAGCGGGCATGGCCCCGTCGATGGCGGCCTTGATTTCCAGCGCGCCCACGGCGGCAAAGGCCCAGCAGGAGCCGCAGCCGCCCTGGTTGCGGGGGGCGGGCACCTTGCCCTGCGTGCGCCAGTCCCACGTGGCAGGAACCGCCGCCTGGGCGAGCTTGCGGTTGGCGCGGAGGTTGGGGGTGAAGCGCGGGGCGGCGGCGGAGCGGGCCGCCAGGTCACCCAGGCTCACGCCTTGCATCAGCATCTGGGACTGGAACTCCGCAAAAGTCAGGTCGCTGCGGGGGAGGGTTGGGTGGGGAGAGGGGGGCGGGACTTGTTCACGGCGCGTCGGAGGGTGGGGGTGCGGGCCCGGCCAGCACGCAAAGCAAGCATGCCCCTGCCGCCGCTGCCGCCCCGCCCGCCACCCTGGCGCTCATGCACCCAACCCTACCCCGCCCCACTCTCACGCCCTACTCCTCACCTGTACTCGTTCACGCCCTTGAAGTACTTGACGCCAGGCTGCGCGTTCCAGCGGGCCACCTCTGCCAGGTTGGAGGCAAAGGCGGAGAAGCGGGACGCGTCCTGCGGGGCGATGGGAGGAAAGGGTGGGCGGGGTGGGCGGGTAGAAGGGAGGGTGAGGGGCAGGGCGGGGCATCAGAAAGCAGATGCAAGGTGAGGTGGGGCCGGGCCAAGCTGGTGACGCAAAGCAGAGGGGCGGCTGCGCTTTGGGGCCCGGCTGCCGCGCCGCCTGGCACTGTGACGGGCGTGGGCACTGACTGCCCCCTGCCGCCCGCCGCCCGCCCGGCAGCAGCAGCCCCGCCAGCCCGCCCGCCTCACCTCAGCTGTGTCATCGGCGTAGCGCTTGCCGTGCTCGGCCTTCCACGACTTGAACAGGGCTTTCTTCTGGGAGGGGCTCTGCAGGCGGGGGTGGCGGGGGGCAGGCGGGGCAGGCGCGCGTGAGCGGGCAGAAGAGGCAGGTGGGGGGCGGGTGGGGCACCGCGGCCGCTGCCTGGTGCTGGCGGCGGCCGTGAGAAAGCATGGATGAGCCGTGAATCACTCTTCAGACAGGCCTCGATGCAGAGGGAGGTGAGTCAGCCTACCGGGCGCCTGCCCTCACCAGTGACGCCAGCTCCTGAGCGGCGGCGGCGGCCTCGGCGGGGTTCTTGTAGCCCTTCAAGCGGGGCGCCGCATCGGCTCCGGCGGCCAGCAGCATTGCCAGCAGCAGAATGGACGCGCTGCGGAACATTGCGAGGGAGCACTTCCGGGCGGGGATTGCGGGTGCGGGGAGGGGAGGGAGATGGTGGGGAAAGGGAGCAAGGGGATTGGAGGACGGGTGCAGAGTTGGGATGAGGTGAAACGAAGAAGGATGGCGCGTCATGGGGGTCGTGCCGCTTTTGACACTGCTGGGATGGCCACGAGGGCGGTTCCGGATGGTCGCCACCTAGGAAGGTGCTGCCGGACCTGACTGCTCGACGCGGGGGGACAGGCTCGATTGCCACCCCGAAGCTGCACCATGGGTAGCTGTAAGCAAGTAAAAGTTATACAGACCCAGCGGTCACTGAAGCAGCGCACGGGAAACTCAGAAAGGCACACCGCTGGCAGCGCCAGCCCCTGCGGCTTCCTGCCAGTTGCTGTCTGCCCTTCCGGCAGCGGGCGCTTGGCCTTCAGAGGTCACACCGTGGTGCCCCTTCATCATCACCGTTTTCTCATGCCTTCCTTCATGCTCCCTCCAACAAATTGGAGAAGGAAACGGCGCTCGGGCACCTGCTGATGCCGCCTGGGTACTGCGGCCCACCAGGTGAAAGGGCATCATTGCCGCCGGCTGTGCACGCCCCCACACTTGCAGGCAGCAGCACACTGACTTGAAGCAAAGTTTGTCGCATCTTGCATGTTGCATGGATGGAAACTTGAAATGGCAAGGGACAAGAAGCAACCATTCCTTCACCTCCCTCTTCTCATGGGGCGGCCTCACTCGATCACGGAGCCAGCTTCGATTCGAAGGCCGCACGCGGCACGGCCCCCTGCTTGCTCCTGGCGTCAACTCATCGTGATGCGCGCAGCCCGCCTGGCGCAACCCGGCGAAACGTTGAGACTCCGAAATGTGAGATTGCAAATGATGACGACATGAAAACAGTGGATGGTAAATGCACCCGTCCCTGTGCATCCCTGCAGCGGGCACGTCACAGGATGGGGCCCCACAGGGCGGCGGCACACTGCGGGGTTTGCGTCAGAAAGCAGAGAGGCATGTATCCGGCATTCATCACATCCCATCAATCCAGCAGTCTCTGTACACACCACGAAACAGATTCTGCATGCCTGGCTGCAGCGGGTGGGTGGTGCGGATGGTGAGCGTTGGCGGCAGCAGGCAGTCGGGCACGATGGCATGGGCGCACCCTGCTTACATGCTCAGGAACTGTTCCCAGGCTGTGGGTAGGCCAGGATGACTGGGGGGTAGTAACTGAGCACACGACGTCGCTCAGTTTGGTCCGCCTGAAAGATGCTGCAGTATCTGGCCCTCTGGCAGCGGCCTGGCAGCGGCCTGGCAGCGGTGCGGCGACAAGGCGCGCCAGGTGGCGGCAACTCCCAGCAGAGGCAGGCATGGGCCGCCTTGACTCGGCTCATACCTGAAGGACAATTGCATACAAGCACCTCATGCCCGCTGCCGTCTGAGCCCGGCGACGCGCGTTCCTTTCTGCCAGCGGGGTTTCCCAAAGGTGAGGTGCTGGCCTCGCTTCACTTGTGACATTTACACGCGCATGGTGGCAGCGCGGCCGAGTTTTGGGCCGCGAGGCGGAGAGTGTCTGCCTGGCACCGCTTACGCCAGATGCGCCTTCCCTCTGTGGGCAATGGTGCAGCAACACTGTAGGGACGGTCCGCTGAGAACCGCGGCTACCACCGCGTGCCGCCTGCTGCTGCTGCCCGCCGCTGCCGCCGCCGCTTGCTAGCCCCGCCCCCGCCATGAGCCACACCCTCTCGCTGGCATGCTCCGCCTGGATTCCTGCTGCTCAACACCGCAGCCCCATACCCTGCAGTTGTCGTCGGCAGCGGCGGCAGCTAGGCGATGATGTCCGCACAAGGGCAGCACCTGGCAGCGGTGGAGGAGGGCGACTCGTCAGTCTACGCCGTCCTCATACCACAGAGCTTTGCTGTGGAGGAGGGGGTGCAGCTGTGGAAGGGCGTGCGGCTTGGTGAGCGGGCGGTCGAGTGGGGTGGGCGGGTGGCTGACGCGCCTTGCTGCTCGCCTGCTTGATGGGCGTTGCTGGATGTCGCGTGTTGCCAGGCCCTGCCCGCCTGCCTGCCTGCCGCCCAGCTGCGCCCTCCACCTCCTGCGGTTGCTCCCTGGCTTGCGGTGTGCAGGCAAGTTCCTGGGAGCCGGAGCGCAGGTGCATGGGGGCCTGGACTTGTGTATGCTCCACCTTCCGCCGTGCTACATGCGCGCCACCCGCTGCTGCCGCTGCCGGTGTGCCGTGCCACCCGCATGTTTGCCCCCACGCGCTCTCCCAGACATCCTGCACACACACGCTGATGCACCCACATTCACCCTTCAGGCCAAGGTGTACCGGCTGGTGGATGATGAGGGCAAGCCCACGGGCAAGGTGGTGAAGATCAACCACGGACACTTTGGCAGCCAGATGCTCAACAACAATGTGAGCACAGCAGCTTGGTGCACCGTTCGAGGCGCAGCATGTGTGGACGTCCTGGTTGTGGCGGGGTGTCCCGCAGCTGTGCCTCAGCCTTGGGAGGGCAGCAGCCAGATGCTGAGCACCCACGTGGCGCCCCTGCTTCAACACAACTGCGTGTCGTAGCTCATGGCACGACTGCGGCTTGTGGCTGGGGTAAGGGCAGCCTGTTTGCCGAGAGGCGCAGCAGTGCGAGGGACATGGCGTGCGTGTGGCTCCTGTGAAGCATCCCCCGTGCCCCATTCGATGCAGGTGGTGTGGGTGGGGATGGACCGGGAGTGGGAGGTTGGCACCCAGCTGCGGGCGGCGCTGCAGGAGCCAGACGTCGGCCGGCTGCCCAACTTCATGAAGGTGCACGACTGCCTGCTGAGCAGCGGCGCTGGGCAGGGCAAGGCGGCGCGCTTCCGGGGGATGGTGATGGGAGAGATCAGAGGTAGGGGCGGGCGGCAGGGCGGGGGAGGGGCAGGGAGGGGCGGGACTGGGCGATAGTGTGCGTGCCTGGCGGCTGTGCCAGCGCGGTGCTCTGGTACTGCTGGCTCCCGGGCCTGTGCCAGTTCTTTGTATAGTCTACCCTGCCCCACCCCCATACCCGCACCTCACGTGCCCGCTGCCCCTCGCCCTGTTGAATACAGGAGGTGCACTTACAAGCGCATCGCAGCATGCATGCAATGCTAAGTACATGTTGGCCGTGCCTTGAATGCGCCTGCCCGCAGGGTGGGAGGTGTACAAGCGCATCATCACGCCCGAGTTCCACAACGTCCACTTTGTCCGTGAGATGCTGTTCCAGGTGAGGGGAGGATGCTGGTGGAATAAACATAACAAACTGGCATGGGCAGGTGCATGGCTGAGGGCAGAGTTGCACACCCGTCCAGTGCATGCGACGGATGCTGTTCCGGGGCGGCACTGAGGGGCCGAAAGAGGCGGCCTGCCGTGCCACACGTACTGCCGCTCCATGGCCCACCAAAAATCTTGCCAGCACTTGCCCTCCCGCTTCCTGCGCCTCAACCCTCACGCCCCCCCTGCCCCTGCCGTGGCTGCAGGTGTTTTCGGCGCTGGACCGCGCGCAGCGTGCGCTGGGGTTCGTGCACTCGGATCTGGGCATGCGCAATGTGATGGAGCATTACCCCAGGTAGGGGTGCTGCCTTTCTGGGGACGTAAAGGGCCGTTTGAGGGTGGGGGTGAGAACGTGGCTGACATGCGCAATGGAAAGGAGCACTGCCCGCAGTGGGCCAACTGTTGTTTGTGGAGTGGCGAGGGAGCGAGGCACGCCGTCCCTCCAGCCCCACCTTCATACTACTGCTCGCCTGCCCTCGCTTGGCGGCAGGCCGTGAGCGGACCTGCCCGCTTACGAGGCGGACGAGGATGGAGCGCAGTGCAGCCCTGCCCTGCCCTGACATCACCCCTCCCTGCCCGCCTGGCCCCTCCCTTGCCTGCAGGCTGTGGGAGGACCTGCCTGCCGAGGAGGCGGAGGCGCAGCAGGCAGCGCTGCGGCTGCCGGGCTACACCATGAATGCAGACGGCAGCCGGCTGCCGCTGGGGCCGGAGATCGAGGTGGGGGGTGGGAGAACTACCAGGGAGTTTGTCAGGGCTGTGCTGGGGCGCATGGTCGGTGCATGCAGAGGCGCGGGTTGATCAGTGGGCCGCAAGAGGGAAGGCAGACCAGGGCAGGCTCCTCTTCTCCTTCTGCGCCCACTGCCTTGTGCCTCCTGCACCTTGCGTCCCGACGTGCGACGCCTGTCCCCAGCGTGCATGAGCGTCAATCCCCTCATTTCTTCCCCATCTTCCACCTCTGCCTCTGTTCATGTGTGCCACCCGCGGCATGACTCGCGACTGCTGCATGTCTCGCTTGGTCACAAAGCGTGTGCAGTCCCTCAACTTGATGCCCCTGCCCCAACCCTCTCGCAGTTTGTGATCACCGACTGCTGCATCTCACATCTGGCCCCAACTTGTGTGGTCCCTCACCTCTCTGTACCCTGCCCAACGATTGATGCAGTTTGTCATCATTGACTATGGAATCAGCAAGTTTAGCGCCAAGGTGGCGGCGTCAGCGGCGGGGCGCGAGGCCCAGGTATGGCCGTGCGCAGTTGCCTGCTGCATGCGGTGGCGGGCTCCGAGGGTGCCAGCGTGCTGCACTTCTGAGCAGTGGGGGGTGCCGTGGATCGGGGACGAGTGCAGAGCAGGCCGAGCTCCCCACATGCGTCGTGTGGAGCTCAACATGACCAGCTCGTTGCTGCCGGGCCGGCCTGCTCTAACAATGCCCCCCACCCCCTGCAACCTTGCATCCCGGCACGGCCGCAGGAGGTTGTGGAGGCGATGCACGAGCGGTGCCGGAACAACCAGCCCATCACCTTCCGCTGCGCAGACAACGTGAGTGTGGGCTCCTAGCCCCTTGCCCGCCCTCTGCCGCCTGCGGCCAGCCATGCGGAGCTACCCGCATGGCCAGCATGCCTGCACGACATGCCGGCACTTGCATCACTCTTTCGTGTGGGATGGTGTGGATGGGATGGGTGCATGCAGCAGCAGCCCAGCTCACTTTCTTCTGCTGCTAAGCACACACGTCTTCTGTGCTCCCCCGGCCTCTCGGTGCCTGCCTGCCTGCCTGCCTGCAGCCCACCAGCATTGAGCTGCAGCCCACAGACGTGACCCGCGGCTCCGAGGGCTGCTCCGCCTGGCCCCGCCTGCGCGCCCTGCTGCGCAAGAAGCGCGCAAAGGTGCGCACCCCCTGCAGCCTCCCGCCACCTGTCTGCTACGCTTGCTCCAGCTGGGAGGGACAACCCTTGGGGGGTGTACAGCCTGTACCTCCCCCGTCCTTACCCATGGCGCACCATCGGCTCTGCCTTCCTTTCACCATCACCTCTGCCTTCCCCACCCACCGCCCACAGTTCACAGTGCGCCAGGCGGGGCAAGCGGTGCAGCCCGAGGAGGCAGCGCCGGCAGATCTCATGCCGGGCACGTGCCTCAGCGGGCGGCTGACGGGGGCGCTCGACATGCCCACCCGCCTGGCGTCGTGCGAGGCGGCCACTTTCAAGGAGGCCTGCAAGGTGGCGGCGCTAGCTGCAGCCAGCCGCAAGTCCCTGGGTGCGCACCCCCTGCCTTGCTTTTTGCCCGGCATCTTCTGCTTGCGAAGGCAGTCTCTGTTTGTTGACTGACGTCAGCTGCAAGGGGCTTGCTGCCCTCAACCCTGTGTGTTCTCGTTGGCTTGCTGTCTGCGGAACTCGACCTGATGCGGCAGGGCGCTGACCCACAGTGTGCCCCTCCCCCCATACCCACAAATGCCCGGCAGAGGCGCGGCAGGCGGCGGCGGTGATGCGGCGCCGCAAGAAGAAGAGCCCGGTGGAGACAATGTACAGGTGTGCATGACTCAGCAGGGTGCCCATGAGGAGTGCCTCCTCCTCTCCCAGCGCAAACAAACACCCCTGCCTGCCTGCCAGCCTGCCCGCCTGTCTTCACCCCACGGCTTTGTGGCAGCTTTCATGCCGCTGCAGCCTGCCTGTTCACTGACTGTATCCTAGCCTCGTCTCCCCTCCCCTCCCCTGCCATTTGCCGCCCCAGGGGCTGGTGGCACCGCAAGGGCGACGTGTTCCACCTGCTGCTCACGCTGGCGCTGGCGCTGGACGACAGGTGGGGGGGTGGGGAGGGGGGAGGGGGGAGGGGGCGCACGGGGGCATGCACACGCGCAGCATGAGCAAGCAGGGTTGGGCAGGGCAGGCAGGCGCTGGCTTGGCAACTGTCAACGCTTCCTTGCCTTCCGCAGTGCCGGCTGCTTACTGCCCCATGCCCACGCCGCAACCATCCTGCATTTCGTGGCGCTGCCGGAACGCGGCCACAGGATGAGGATGAGCACACAAGGTGCCGGCCTGGCCTGTTGACTGCCGCTGCACCACCCGCCAGCTCACCTTGCCGTCGCTTTCCACAACCCTGCAGGACGTGGCCGGAGGAGGACGAGGATGAGGTGCTTGCCTTCTGCTCCTTGGTGCACCACGTGACCGGCATCAAGATGAGGGCCAGCTTTGCCTACGCCCCAGAGCCCAGCACTGGCGGCGGCGGCGCGGCAGCAGCGGCAGCAGGGACAGCGGCGACAGCGGCAGGCGGCGATGGCGCACAAGTGTTTGGCCGCAGCAAGTGGCAGCACTGGTTCCGCCGCTGGCAGATCCGGTGGGTTGAGGGGCTTGAAGTCTTCCTCGCTAGACAATGGCTGCTGCCCGCTGCGCCCTGCAGCCCGGCTGGCAGCCCACTGCCCAGGCGTGCACCGCGCGCTGGGCATGCTGTCTTCGCACCGCACCCTGCCTCTCAGCAACGGGACGTCCTCGAGAACCCTCCCACGTGGCATCTCAGCACAAGAGCACGCCCCTCTGACCCCTCCCCTTTCCCTCTCCTTTCCTGTGCGCCCTGGCAGGCTCAAGGGGCACTTCTCCCCCTACAACAGCGGCCTGCTGGCGCGGGAGGCGCTGTCGCACCCGTTCTTTGGTGTGGGCGTGGTGCGGCACGCAAAGGTGCCGTGGCACATCCGGGAGAAGCGGTGGGAGCAGGGCGGCGTGTCGCTGGCACATACGAGCGTGGCGGTGCCGTCTGGCGGCTGCCCGTGCCCCCAGCGGTAGAGCGCATGCCGCGTGCCGCCTGGGCCTGCTCCCGCTGGCACCCTGGAAATCGAAACTTCCTCCAAACCCAACATTTGACTGCACTTGACTTCAAGATATGTTTATAACTCATTACACGATTTACATTGCGAATGTCATATGACGTACTCCAGCCAACTGTAAAAATTACAGGTCTCAGGTTGCAGGCACAGGGGCCGGCGCACTGACGGGTCCGGAAGACAGCAACAGCAGTTGGATGGGTGGCCAGCGGCCGGCTAGCGTATTTTATGCGTGTGCCATACAGCCAGGGCATGTCGGGTCAAAGGTCAAAGGGAGTGGCACGAGGTAGCAAACACAGCAGCAGCAGCAGCAGCCAAGGCTGGGGCAGAGCCTCTCCATGCTCAGGCAGGACACAGCTGGCGCAATAATCATATTGTGTGTCTGAGCCTTGCTAGCTCCCAATCGCTGTGTGTGTCAGATAAAGGCAAGGCATGGCAAGGCTCGGCGCCGCCGCATCACACCGCATCACACCGCATCACACCCATACAAGCGCATCTCCTCCTCCACGGCTGCAGCAAAGGTGAGGCCCCCCTTGGAGTCCAACCCCCGCGCCTCGAGCTGCTGCAAATCGGCGAGCGCCGGCTTGCGGCCGCCCCGCGTCTCGTACACTCCCTGCCACGCCTGCCACAGCGGGTGTGGCGGGTTGCGCCGCGCCGGCTGGGCGGCAGTGTGGGGGCTGCCACCCAGCGCCGCAGCCTGGCGTGCACCGCCATTCGAGACCCCCTCGCCGCTGCTGCACTCGCTGGTGGGAGGGAAGGCGAATGGCTTGAACACACTCCGCTGCGGGTCTGGGGTGGCGGTGAACCAGTGCTGCGCGGATGGAGGCGCCCCGGTGCTGCCGCCCTCCGCTGGCCTGGCCAGCCTGCTGACCTGCAGATGGGGTGCAGAGCAATGTAGCACGGTTACCATTCTGACGAAGGAGGCATGGCAAGCATTGCAGTGCAATGAGGCACCAAATTGGGGCCAGTGAGTGGGCCAAACCATGGCCTTGCTGCTAAAATTCTTAGCTCAGCGGCAGGATGGCCGCAAGCAGTGCGCACTGCACATGTGTGGCTGCGCTGACCAAGCTGCCGGTAGGCTAGCCAGGCAGGACCGCCCTGCTGCCACTCCCGCTTTGCCCCAGGCCCCAACCTGCGATCCGTTGCTGCGGAAGCCGCCGTCGCACATACAGATGCCGCTGCCGCTGTCTCGCAGGATGTGCATCATGGCGCGGGGATCCAGCTGGCCGTCGCGCGCCGCCCGCTGCAACAGCCTGTGCAGTGGTGGGACGGCAGGGGGGGTGGCGTCATGCAGTGGCACCTAGGCTGTGCACATGCAGGTTGGTTTCTGGAGCCGTGCTCGCCAGCTCAGCACCATGTGCCATGCGTGCAGCAACGCAGCCTACGAAGCACCGCCGGTACTGCGCCTCCCAGCCACCACCCCACCCCTCCAAACCCTGCGCCGCCCTCCCTGCCCGCTCGCACCTGTGCCCGCTGGCCTCCCGCCCGGGGGTCAGCTGCCCCACCGGCGGCGCCCCTCCGTCAGAAAAGGCGGCGGCAAAGTCAAATTTGCCCCGCCCGTCCCACAGGCCCCGCTTCTTGGCATACTCTTGCAGCCCCGGGGAGCAGCGGTCAAAGGCGGTGCGGATGGACAGGCAGTTGCTGATGTTGCGCACACCTGCGGCGCGGGGCGGGTGGAAACGGTGCACAGGGCGGGAGGTATGGCGTTGAATTGTCCAAGGAAGTGTGAACAGACGTTAGGCTGCCAGTCAGGCAGCCTGCTGGCGCACACTTCGCGCTGCAGAGATTGAGGTTTACACACAGCGACAGGCCGGGGGCGGTGCAGGCGCGTACCCTGCGTGATGCGCTGCGCCGCCCAGCAGCGCCCCGCCGTCTCCAGCACCCACGCCTCGCTGGCATCAGCCACCAGGAAGGAGTTATGGTACGTCCAGTCACCTGCGATGTGGGGAGTTGGCAAGGACAGCGAGCAAGGTGCAATGACTTGAGGCATACACAATCAAGCGGCACTCCTGGCTCGCGCTTTGCCAGGGGCAGCAGCCAGCCCAGCGCACAGCCTGACTTGCCATGGGCACCACAGCCCTGCAAGCCAGCCTGCCTTGCCATGGGCACCGCAGCCCTGCAAGCCAGCCTGCCCGACAGAACTGCCCGCAGGCCGGAGCATGCCCCCACCCGCGCACCTCCCTCCTCGCAGGCACCTCCCTGCCCGTGCTCCTCCAGCAGCGCAGCCACGACTTCAACTGCCTCTGCTGCCGTCCCACCACGCTCCAGCCCCAGTCTGCAGGTGGCAGCGGGCGCAGTAGTGTGGGCCCGTGGCGCGGTGAAAGGGTTTAGCGGTGCAGTGCAGCGGTTCGATGGCGCAGTGAGGCAAATTTCGTGCCTGGTGCCAGCGGTACTGCCGAGCATGAGCAGGCAGCAAAGAGCCAAGCAGGCAGCACCAAGCGAGCCGCCACTAGGAGGTCTTGCTGTGCACAGCAAAGCACGGGCTTTTCAAGGCGAAGCTGGGGTCAAGATGCACGGAAGGGGCGATGCGTGCCGAACCTGACGAGGTCCATACCCAGCAGGGCAGGCGGCCCGTCAGACTCCTCCACCGTCCACACCGCCTCGTTGCCGCACACCACGCCGCACTGCACAGCAGTGGCGGCAGCGGAGGCGTCCGTGGCAAGAGTCCCCAGGGGACGTACCCGTGCAGCACAACACAACAGCGCAGCAGCGGCAGCATGCGCACAGCTGTCCTGCCAGCCGACATGATGTCCAACCAATTCCCTGCCACTACTGTAATCAAGCACCTCGCACTATGCACAGAGTCACCTCGTTTGCGCCCATCTCGGCGCCCCACATCCAAGAGGGCTTGCTGAGCACGACGGCGTGGGTGATGGGAGCCTGAGGAATGCTAATGTATGTGCACTGGAGGTCCGCGCCCGCCGGGTGGGTGCCGCCGGCATAGGCCACCACCTCTTGCACTTCCTGGGGAGGCAGCAGGTGTGGGACAGGTTTGTGGGCAGGCTGTGATGGCAGGACGGCGGGGCAGAGCGGGGCAGAGGACCAGGAGCTCGGGTCATGTACGGTGGGCAGCTGCGGCCGAACAGGGGGCCGCGCACATTGCACAGACCACTGACCTCCCGCTGGCGGTCGCTGTTCTTCCCAAACACCACACAGCCATCAGCGGTGGCGGGCGGCAGGGCGACAAAGGTGTCGCAAGAGCGGGGCGGCGGCGGGCAGCGGAGGGGCGGGGCGGTGGGCGCGCTGCCAGTGGCACTCTGGCAGAGACTGCCCGGCGCCCGCGGCCGCCGATGCGGCTGCATGTGCGCTGCGTGCACTCGAAAGAGAGTGGCGGTGCGGGCTGCTGCACTGAGCGATGGCCGGCCCCGGCTGGGCTGGAGAGTGCCAGCTTGCTTCCGTTCGTGATCGGTACGCTTAGAGGGCGGGAAAGGCACGTGTATAGCCCAAAACTTAGTGCAAGGCAGCACATGCCGGCGAGAACCCTAGCAGCAGGAGGCGGCACCGAACCGCCCTCAGCGGGCGGCAGCAGTGGCACAGGAAGGAAGGCAGGCGGCGGCATGGAGGGCGCGGGCTTCAGGCAGCTGGTTACATTATTGGAGTTCTCGCAGCACGCAGGGCTTGGGCATCCGGTGTTAAACAACTGCAGCTGCAAGCAGGGCTCCTCACAACACTTGCCACCTCCTGCACTACTGTTCCTGTGTGCCCCTGGCTGCTGCCCAGATGCCTCTCACAAATATCTTCAAAAGTGTGCCAGCTGATGTAACAATTGTTGTCTTGTAAAAATGAGGGCTGTGCATTGCGCGAATGAAATGCAGCTGGACGGGCACAGGAACAAGGTTCAGCCGCGCACTCAAAGGCCCACACAGACACAGCAGGCTCAAACTTGCAGGATGGCCATCGCCTGCCGCAGCCGCGCCGCCACCGCCTCACTCTTCTCGCCGCCCTCCCCCTCGTCGAGTGCCACTGCCACCTGCAGCTGCTGAGGCTGGCAGGCAGCCCTGCAGGCGGTGCGTATGTCCCCCTTGGTGTCACGCAGCAGGCGCAGCAGCACCATTGCTGCCTTGCGCCGCAGCTGAGTGACGCGAGTGAAGATGCCATCAACAGTATGTGCCATGGCAGCATCTGCCAAGTGACCCAGGATGTCCTGTGCAGCGCGCGACATAACGTTTGCCAAGTCGCGGTGCTGCTGCTCCAAGGACTGCCGGCAGTGCGGAGCACAGAAGAACGACGTCAGCCGCGGCAGTATTGGTGGTTGCTCCTGGCAGGCGAAAGCCAGCCAGTCCACCCCAATTGCCGCAACGTGCACGTCTGCATGCATCAAAAACGCGGAATGGCATGGGCATGAGCAGCCCCCCGTATCAACAGGATGGGTGCGGCACCTGGCAGCACGCCTACAGCCTGATGTTGAACTGCACTGTGACTTCCACGGTTGATGGGACGCGAATGCACCCGCACTGCCGTGCGCACCAGGACAGCCGATCGCAGTAAGCATCGCCATGAATGTTCTGCGCGCGCTCATTGAGTGCTGCAGCTGCTCCCACGCCCGAGAGTCGCTGAACAGGCAGGCCAGGAATTCCAGCATCCCCTGCATGTGCGCACAGGGTTTGTGTGGAAATGGGAAAGCACAACAAGTTGGGCAGCAAGTGGAGGGCGTCACCACTCAGTCCACCTAAAAAAGCCGGCCCACAACTGTTTGACATGTCCACTTACCCGATTCATGCCGCGGTTTGCATCCACCACCTCATCAATCATCCTGCCATAAAAGCGCTGCTCCGCCAGCAGCCACGTCAGCATGCTGCGCCCACCACCTGCTGCTCCCGTCACACCCCCTGCCTGCTGCTGCTCGCCATGCTGCTGGCGCTCTGTCAGAACGAGAGGGCCTAAGATGCCAGCAGCCATGCCTGCCTCATGCCAGTCCAGCGGCCGCTGTGCATGGCCGCTCAGCGTGCACAGCAGCTGCGCCACCGGCAGCGGGTCCCCTGCAGCGAGCATGGCGCGGGGAAGCACCTGCGGGACGCATGCAGGCAACAGTAGTGATGGGTGGTTCAAACCTAACCAGCGCACTGGACATGCGCACTGCATGCATCAAGCACAGACCATCAAGCCCTGGGCACCAGTCAAGCACGTGGCACCACGCCGTAGACTGGGCACCAGCGGGGGGCACCGTCCAGCCGCAACCCACCCACCAGTGCATGAGCGCAGGTGCTCAGGGTGCCAAGCAGCGCGAGCGTGGACTCCAGGTCGTCTTTTGGGGCGACTGGCTTGGCCAGCCGCTCAAGCAGCACCTGGGGGCAGCGCAGCTGGCAGAACTCCTGCAGAATGGTGGGGATGGTGGCTGCCAGGCCGTGCTGCCGCTGGTGCTCGTACACCATCTCTACAACCGACAAGACAGCCCTGCATCAAGCGCCAGGCAAGCGGTGGTTCAACAGTCAAGCTCTGACGTCGATTGGCTTGCTGTCTGTGCTGGCACAGAGCAGCCGCCACCTGACACGGCAGCGATGCTTCGGTAGCAACCGCAGCAACCACTCAAACAGCAGCAGCAGCAGCAGCAGCAGCCTTGCATGCAGCTCACTTGACAGTTGGGATGCAGCAGCTGTAGTGCGGGGCGGGCCCTGCGGCGATGGGCACGTCGCCAGGCACTGCCTTCACCAGCACCTTGAGCGCTGCGGCATGAGAGGCAAGATGCTATCAGTGTTTGTCTGATGTGCACATTAAGACGAAGGGCAAACCCACGGGGCTGAAGCAGACTCTTGACAGGGGAGGTAAGAGGAGCCGTGACCACCATTCGTTGGTGAATCAGCAAGGCTTTGGCATAGCCTTGAAGGCTGGCCACGCCCGGGCACTTGCCTTGCAGCTCGCTTGCCAGGCGAGCCGCCTCTGGGTGGGCTGACAGAGCATACATGGCTCTCCAGCGGTCTTGCATGCCCTGCTGCACATCGGCCAGCACCTCCAGGCGGCGCTGCATGGCAGCCGCCACCTTGCACCTGCAGGCGGGGCAGCCTCCCGGTTTGTGTGTTCACTCTGTGGCCAGGGCTGGCCTTGCAAACCATCCTACATGGGGCAACACCTATTAGGCAGCATCGAGGCAGGCACAAGGGTGTTGGCCAGGCTGCACACCTCTGCTTGTGGGCCCTCCATGCCAGCTTCTGGCAGGCCGCAGAGCAGTACCACTCCAGCTTGCACCTGCATGCCAGGCAGGGGACAAGGAGGGCAGGCTTTGCTTACAGGGACGCTTGTGCCCCGGTACTGCCAAGCCTGCAAGCACACAGTTGCCAGGACTGTCCGTGTGCACATCTCAAAAAGATAATACGCCCACCCACCCACCCACCCACCCGCTGCACTTCTTGAGCCCTGCCTCTGTGCCGCACTGGCCGCACGCAGCCGCCGCTTTCCTCGTCCTCTGAAGCTCCGGGGGCGCTGCAGCACCTGCTGCCTGCAGCAGGGAGACGCAGCGCTCGTGCGCAGCCTGCCGCTCGGCCGGCGCAAGCTCTGATAAGGGTTCGCCGGTCGCTGCTGCGCCGGATGAATACTCCTCCACACAGCGTCGCAGCGGGGTCCGCCCGCGGTCATCCAAGTGCAGCGGGTTTGCACCTGCATTCGGGCAGCTCCGACAGGCATGCAGGGACGCTCGGCACGGGGCCTGAGCTTGGCGCAACTTCCTTGACGGGCAAGCCTGGGTGGAATGGCATGCATCCGTGGCCGTCCACGTTTGTCTCTCGCCTCACAAGGTTGATGAGGGATTCCCACCTACCTCTGCACAGAAGCAACCCCTTCTGTTTGGGGCATGCACCCACCTCTGCTCGGCAGCAAGCCCCGCTGCGTCTCACCCAGCCACACCTGTGCTCAGAAGGTGCGGCCCTCCACCCACCTCTGCTCAGAAGCAGCTCCACCATGCTGTGGTTGCTCTGCCCTGCAGCCCAGTGCAGCGCTGTCCCAGCGCCAGTGGTGCCCATGCCCTCAGCGTCCACCGGCGCACCGGCGTCCAGCAGCATGCGCGCCACCTCGGCTGCGCCCTGCAGCTAGACACGTGGCTGCCTCAGCGACTGGGCAAGGTTGGGTGTGACACTGTGCGGCACAGATGGGTGTGTAAGCAAGACCGCACACCATGCGGAGTGGCACAGCCGGCGCAGGATAGATGCACCCACCATTGCAGCGGCCAGACCAAGCGGCGGCATCCCAATCGGGCCAGGTGTTGCCAGCCACGTGCCAGCCTCCCCTGCCGGCAGGCACGCCAGCGCCTCCGCCAGCCCTGCAGCATCCCCTGCTGCTATGGCCCGCCACATATCTCCCTGCGTGCCCGGCTGAGCCAGCATGCCGGCAAGCTGCAGCATCCTGCCCTGCACTCCCGCCTGCTCGTGGCGCGCCACCGCCTCCGAGATGCCCGCCGCACGCTGGGCCAAGCCTGGGGCAAAAGCTGCCGCCAGCTGCTGCACGTCGCCAGCGAGGGTGCGACGGGGGGACGCCATGCTGGGCAGTATGCTGCAGTGACGCACAGAGTGAGCGGGGCAGGAGGCTTTCGCGAACAGTGGTGTCCCGTGGGGGCGGCAGCAGCAGGGGGCGGCGGCACGGGCCGGCGGCAGGAGGACGGCAGCCCGCCGGTCTGCCCACAGGGCGGAGGAACGAGTCAAGGATGCGCACCCGGCGATCCGCCCAAAGGTGCACAGAGGGAGCGGCCGGAGTGGGAGAAGAGCAGCGCCGCCTCGGGACCACGCCACAAGGGGCAAGTTTGCCCCAGGCGCCACTGTAGCCAGCCCCTGTATGAAGCTGGCACGGATTGCGGCACTTCACAAATAAAACACCTCGGCGGCTGGGGCGCGGCTCAGGGTTGGGTTCCCTCCCAGCATGGCCAGCATGGGTGCGCCCGCCGTCTGCGCCCTGCCTCACGCCCCCTGTGCATCAAAGTCATGCTGCTTTATTCTGCACCCATGCATGGCACTCGATCCACGTTGCCAGCACTGCATCCTGGTCTGCTCCTGCTGTAGAGCCCGTGGCACCGTCCAGCTCGCCACCGGGTAGCTGCCAGCAGCTGCTGGTGCCGGGAGCTCCTGCCTGGTACCCACAGGAAGCTTCTCCGTCTCTGAGGTACATAACTCAACCACCAGACCAGCCCAGCACCACTCTCAACTGCACCTCTCCACTTGCAGACCTCTGCGTTTGCCGTCTACTCGGCTGTCCCCGCCCACACTGCACCGACACTCCCTCCCCAGACCGCCCCAGCCATGAAGGCCGCCCTGCTTGCCTGCCTGGTGCTGTTCGCTGGCACGATCGGCGCCCAGGCCCACCCAATGCAGAGTGAGTGCCAGATGTGGTGACCGGTAGAGGTGACGGGGGTGGCGGAGAGGTGGCGGGGGTGGGGTGGCTGGCTGAGACGGAACATGCCGATGGTGCCCGCTCGCCTCCCTATCAATATGATATTGCCCGCGGTTGCCCTCAGCTTCGCTTGCCTTCCTCCTGCTTCCCAGCTTGGGCAAACCCACATCTGTTCCTCCCCGCCTCCCTCGTATCGCTCCTCTTTGCAGGCCGCAAGCTGCGGGCCACCGCCATCGCCACCAGCAAGGCGTCGGCTGCGCACGGCGGCCAGGCACTGGCCAGCTCGCAGGCAGCCGCCAGCGGGGCGGGCGTTGCCCAGGCGGCAGCCGAGGCGGCCGCTGTGGGCCCGGGCGCACTGGCCCAGGCATACGCATCTGCATTTGCCTCTGGTGGCGGGTATGCTGCGGCCCAGGCAGCAGCTCAGGCTTATGCGGGCGGCTACACTGGCTCTGCCCAGGCGTTTGCACAGGTGAGGCGCGGAGCGGCGTATGCGAGGAAGGAGCGTGGGGGTGGCAGGCAGTGTGTTTGGCAAGCGTGTGCAAAGGAAGCAAGCCGAACCTTCACCTGAACTATGCCGGCTTTGATTGCTCATCGTCATCCTACAACGCCTCCTCCTCCCCCCTCCCCCGCAGGCCACCGCCACCGCCATCGCCAGCGGCGCCGACAGCACCGCCATCGCCACCGCCCTGGCCACCGCCCTCGCCTACGGTGACGGCTTCTCCACCGCCTACGCCCAGGCCCTGGCCTCCGCCTTTGCCTCCAACCCCGCGCCCCTGTGCACTGCTCTGGCCCAGGCAGAGGCGGAGGCGGCTGCTCAGGGCGGGTTTGCCAGCGCCAGCGCCGCAGCCCAGGCCTTTGCCTTCTGCCACTAATCGCGGCTGCAAGCGGCACTTGATGACCTTCATGTTGGTCTTGAGATATCCCCAAAATTCGACACCTGCTGTCTAGCCTTGCGCAACGTCCATGCGCCTCCTGCTAGTGCCTGCCCTCAAGCCTCGATGTTTGTCCCCCAATCTGTCCCCAACCCCAGATCCCCTCATCTGTCCCTGTTTGCCTTGTACATGGTGCTCGCAGTGGGTCGTGTGGCAGCACTCCTACTGCATACGCTAGTGGTAGTGTGGACTACTACTGCATACGCTAGCGGTAGTGTGGCAGCATTACTACTGCATACGCTGAGAGTGAACATCGCAGTGTAAATACAGATGCCGCCTGTCACTCAGAACAACCCTAGTGTTGCGTGCGGGTGGGAAAGGGGCCATTTCTGTTGGTGGGACCATCCAGCCGACAGCAGCTGCACCAGCTCAGCTGAGCTTGACATGCCTTGTTAGTTGTGACTGGGCCGTGGGGACTGGGCACCGTGGCACCACTGACACTGCTGGGAGCACTACATCAGAGCGCAGGGGCCAAGCACGGACGGGCGGCAAGGGCGGCGGAGGTGGGCGGGCCCACTGTCCCAGGTAAGGCACCGACCAAGGACTCCACCAGCATTTGCTCTTCGAGGCAATGCAGTGGACGAGAAGCGGAGCGGCTGCTGACGGCCCCCACAGAAGGAGCCCCCACAGACGGGCTGGGAGGCCATCTGGAGAGGAAAGCACTGGTCAGTGTTTTGGGGTGTCAGTTGGCAAACCCAAAACTACTTCTCTGCGTGACTCTTGCCTGAGAGCGTGGTTCGCTGCCGACAGTGTCGAGAGGTAAGAAGGCAGCAGCACAGGCAACAACTCCACACCCTCTGCCCGCGCTGCCCTCAGCCGGCTACTTAGCCAATCCACGACCCTTGCCCGCTGCAGATCAATGCAACAAGGGCCTGCCGAGGTTGCCAGAGCAGCTGCTGTGGGCACTCCGCTGGCACCGGCAGGCACAGCGGCTGGGAACGGCGGGGGAGGCCAGCGGGCGCCACTGCCCACTCCCAGGCAGCAGTCCCGCAAGCAGCAGCGCCCGCAGCATCTGCCCTGGCTACGCCCTACATTGGTGTCTGAAGAAGGGGGCAGCAGCTATCATCGGGCAGCAGCAGCCGATCCAGCAACAGCGACAGCGGCTGCAACACCGGCAGCGGCCGAGGCAGCAGGGCGGGAGGAAGAGGAGGAGGGAATGGAAGAGGGGCCAGAGAAGGAGCAGCAGGTATGCTCTCATTGCGGCACAGACAGCAGCTGCAGGTGGATCCGCAGCAGCACCACTGGCGAGCGTCTGTGCAGTGCGTGCTATCAATACCCGCGTGTGCACGGCGGGCAGATGCGGCCGGTGGGTGTGCAGTGCCTGCAGTGCGGCAGCGACAGCCCAGGGCGTGGGAAGGGTGCAAATGCAACTTGGCGGCCACACCCCGTCAGCGGCGCCCGCTGGCTGTGCAGCTCCTGCTTCTACAACGCACGGCGGGAGGCTGACCAGCGGCGGTGCCTGGAGTGCGGCGCGGACAGCCCTGGTGGTGGCGAGGCCGCCGTCTGGCACCGCCACCCCGTCACAGGTGCTGAGTGGCTGTGCCACCGCTGTTATAGCAGGAGCAGTGGGGCACTCTGGCGGCAGCGGAGGAAGCAGGAGCAAGGGGAGGAGGAAGCAGAGGTGGAGCAGCAGGAGCGGCCTTCCACCACCAGGCAGCAAACCGAAGCTGGCCAGCAGGGTGCAAAGCGCCACGGGCCAGCTGAACAGCGGCAGCGGCCGCCGGCAGCTGGCAGTAAGGGTACTTCTGATTCTGCACACCCACTTGTCATGGCAGCAGCAGAGGCAGGAGCAGCCGCCGCCGCAGCAGAAGCAGCAGGGACAGGCACAGCAGCAGCATCTGCCAAGCGCAAGGCAGAGGAGCAGGAGCGCCAGCGTCAGGAGCGCCAGCAGCGGCGGGAGCAGGCGCAGCAGGCGCAGCGGGATGAAGTGCGGGAGCAGCAGGCTGAGGCACATGCCCGCTCCTCAACACCCTCTCCCCATTCGGGGCAGCTGCCTGCACAGGCAACACTGCATGCTGCTCGGATGCCTGCCGGCCCCACTACTGCGTTCGGAGGCAGCAAGCGGCAGCGCACGCAGCTCGAGCACCAGCAGCCTGTGCAGCCTCTGCCGCCACAGCCCCCGGCACCACAGTTGCTCCGCCCCCCTGCCCCTGACACCGTGCCAGAGCAGCAGCAGCAGCATGGCAACAATCACCAAGAAACAACAGAAGCGCAGGCACAGCGGCGCATGTCTCTGGCCCAGCACCCAGCGCAGTCCGCACCTGCCCGCATGCCTGCCCGCCCGGAGATGGAAGACGCCACCACCCAGCAGCAGCAGCAGCAGCAGCAGCACCGGCAGCGGCGGCCGGGTGCCCAGCCACTGCACGTGCAGCCTCTACCGCCCCGGCAGCAACCGGTGCTCGTGTTGCGAGTGGATGGGCAGCAAAAACGGGAGGCACCACAGCAGGCAGAGCAGCAGCCACTGTTTGCAAAAAGGCTGCAGGCGCTGCCGCCACAGCCGGCACGGCAGCAGCACCAGCAGCAGTCAGTACCACAGTCGCAGCAACAGCCGCAAGAGCGGCACACGCAGCTTCTGCCGCATGAACGGCAGGCGCAGCACAAGCAGCGGCGGGAGCAGCAGGCAGGCGGCGTGGGTGATATGCAGAGGCGCAAGCTTCCTAGGACCCAGCAGCAGCGCGCACCCACATCAGCTCTGGCACAGCCTTCGGCGCTGCCACTGCAGCTGCCCCTGCCATCTAAGCATCAGCGGCCGCCAGAGGGCGGGCAGGGGCCAGTACAGCTGGTGCCGCCAGTACAGCACCCACAGGCGCTGCTGGCACAGCATCCACAGCATGCAAGGCCATCTCTGGTGCAGCAGCAGCGGCAGCCACAGGAGCAGCAGCAGCAGGCACCAGACCTCGACTCCCTGCTGCTGGAGGCGGCTGCTGTGCCTGCTGCCGCCGCTGCTGGGTTGACTGCTGAGCTGGTGGGCGGCTTCATGACTCTGATGGACACACTACCGCCTGAGATGAGCGCCGCACGGGTGAGGTGCCACCATGGCTTCGGACGTGGCCCGCCTGTGCTGCACGTTCTCAATACATCTGTATTGGTTGTGGCCTTGCAGTTGAGGAACCTGGCAGCTGTGTGCTCTAGGCTTTGCTTGGAATGCACGCTAGTGAATGAGTAGCTCTGACTGCCTCCCGCGTTGACCCTTGCACTCGTGTGCAGGAGCGCCGCCTGAGGCTGATGCTGCAGCAGGGGCTGCACACTGCCGCTGCCCAGGTGATGGCCACGGCACGGCACCTGGCGGGCCTGTCCTGAGTATGCACAAGTGCGCTGGCAAGCTTCAGCAACACCCCCTGTGGAAGCAGCAATCCGTGCTCGGTCTCACTTGTGCTGAACAGCTGGCGCTGCCAGGACGCAGCTGCGGCCAGTCAGCCTCCTGCCTGCCGGCCGGCTCAGCAGGCAGTCAAGTTGGCCTGCTCCTTTTGGGCTCCCGAGCCTCTGAACATACCACAACCCTCCTCTTACCTCTGAAGACACTTTCTTTCTTGGATGTTCCTTCATCTTGTATAGATCTGGGACTCGCACCTGCATCTTCCCACCAGCAAATCTTGCCCTGCCCCTGTCATAAGGCGCACACCACATGCTCTGGTAGTAGCGCCAATGTGTGTTGCGTGGCCTGCGGTTGCCTGTTAGACAGCTTGCTTGACTGCATGCCCCTAGTTGACCGGTGTTGAAGCCACCAATCAACAAATCCCGACATAACAAGTCTGTACACAACCGAGCTTGGGGCACCAGCCATCATGCTGCAAGGGGCACCAGGGCCCCCCAACCCAAGTAGCTGCAGGCAGCTGCACGTGCATCAGGAAAGTCCGTGTGTTTCAACTGGCACCACAAGAAGCCACTCAAAGGCACTTAGAGATACAGTAAAGCCGCTTTGGACACAGCATTATCGCCCCACCAGCTTCACTTCTGTGCATGCCCACCCAGCAAGACACGGAAAAAAGCAGACTGCCTCACAGTTGTCTGCCCACCCTCCAGCCATACAGGCTGCCCTGCTCGCCTGCCTGCTGCTTTTTGTTGTCATGATGGGCGTCGAGGCATACGCTAAGCAGACTGTGCCAGCTGTGGTGCCGGAAGAAGTGGTGGGAGCGGTGGGGCGGCACCTTGGCAGAGGTGCCCGCTCAACTCCCTCACCCCTCACCTCGGCTTCGCCCAGCTTTCTTTACTTGCCACTGACGTGCCACCATCTTCTCGCCTCACCTTCAAACCCCTCGCTTCCCAGGCCGCAAGCTGCGGGCCATTGCGTAGCCACCTGCAAGGCATCTGCCGTCATCGGCGGCCAGACCCGGTCCAGCGCACACGCAGCCCCCAGGCAGGCGGGTGTGGCCCAGGCAGCAGACCTGCCCTGCCCATGACAGCTGCCCAGCTCCGCATACCTTCCCAGTATGTAAGTACTCACTGGGCAGCACAGCCATACATGCTTCAGGAGACACTGCTGGGAGGGGTGCGCGAATGTGCCAGGGCTACAGGGACGGGCCACAGGCGAGAGGTGGATGGGGCCTGACACTCCTGGGAGGCACTGATCGACGTCGTGTCATTTTAACCATCATGTCGATCAGCATGCTTGGTGCAGCAATGTGAACGAGAAGCGGAGCGGCTGTTTCAGGGCCCCCAAACTTTGGGCCAAAGAAGGGACCGGGCAGGGTGCTTGCGTGCGTGCTTTGGAACACCTCGAGCCCCGACCACTGAGGACCTCTGCCCTGTGTGACTGTCAAACTCTGCTGGCCATGCTGCTGGCAGCTGGGAGCGGGTAGAAAGGAGAGGAAAGCACATGCCAGCAGCAAACCCACCTCTGAACGGTCTAATCTTGCCCGGAAAAAACCTGCTTCGCTAGTGACAGTGTCGAGAGAAGGTGAGAAGGCAGCACGCACAGGAACAACCAACTGCACACCCTCTCGCGGAAACCCGCCCTCAGCCGGCTACTTAGCCTTTCCTGACGCTTTGCCCGCTGCAGGTCAATGCAGCAAGGGCCTGCCGAGGTTTCCAGAGCAGGTGCAGTGGGCGCTCCGCTGGCACCGGCGGGCGCAGCGGCTGGGAGCGGTGGGGAAGGCCAGCGGGCGGCAGTGACAGCAACAGCAGCAGCAGCGGCAGCAACAGCACCGGCAGCGGTCGAGGCAGCAGTGCGGGAGGAAGAGGAGGAGGGAATGGAAGAGGAGGCAGAGGAGGAGCGGCGGGCATGCTCAGATTGCGGCACAGGCAGCAGCTGCAGGTGGCGCCGCAGCCGCACCACGGGTCAGCGTCTGTGCAATGCGTGCTATGAGTACCAGCGCAGCCACGGCGGGCAGATGCGGCTGGTGGGCCTTCAGTGCCTGCAGTGCGGTTCAGACAGCCCGGGGACTGGGTTGGGCGCAAATGCAGTGTGGCGCCCGCACCCCGTCACTGGCGCCCGCTGGCTGTGCAGCCCCTGCTTCTTTGCAGCGCGGCGGGGGGCCGACCAGCGGCGGTGCCTGGAGTGCGGCGCGGCCAGCCCTGGTGGCGGCAAGCGCGCATGCTGGTACCGCCACCCCGTCATCGGTGCTGAGTGGCTGTGCTACCGCTGCTACGACAGGCGCAGAGGGGCACTCAGGCGGCAGCGGAGGAAGCAGGAGCAAGGGGAGGAGGAAGCAGAGGTGGAGCAGCAGGAGCAGCCTTCCCCCACCAGGCAGCAAACCAAAGCTGGCCAGCAGGGTGCCAAGCGCAACGGCCCAGCTGAACAGCGGCAGCGGCCGCCGGCAGCTGGCAGTAAGGGTACTTCTGATTCTGCACACCCACTTGTCATGGCAGCAGCAGAGGCAGGAGCAGCCGCCGCCGCAGCAGAAGCAGCAGGGACAGGCACAGCAGCAGCGTCCGCCAAGCGCAAGGCAGAGGAGCAGGAGCACCAGCGTCAGGTGCGCCAGCAGCGGCGGGAGCAGGCGCAGCAGGCGCATCGGGATGAAGTGTGGGAGCAGCAGGCTGAGGCACATGCCCGCTCCTCAACACCCTCTCCCCAGGCGGTGCAGCTGCCTGCACAGCCAACGCCACATCAGCATGCTGCTCGAATGCCTGTCGGCCCCACTACTGCGTTCGGAGGCAGCAAGCGGCAGCGCACGCAGCTCGAGGACCAGCAGTCTGTACAGCCTCTGCCGCCACAGCCCCCGGCACCACAATCACTCCACCGCCTTGCCCCCGACACCCTCCCAGGGCAGCAGCAGCAGCATGGCAACAAGCACCAAGGTGCAACACATGCGCAGGCCCAGCAGTGCCTGCCTCTGGCCCAGCAGCCAGCGCAGTCTGCACCTGCCCGCCTGCCTGCCCGCCCGGAGATGGAAGAAGCCGCCACGCAGCATCGGCAGCAGCAGCAGCAGCCACACCGGCAGCGGCGGCCGGGCACCCAGCCACTGCACGTGCAGCCTCCACCGCCTCTCCAGCCGCGACTGCACCCACGGCGGGCGGGCGGGCAGCAGCAGTCGGAGGCAGCACAGCAGGCGGAGCAGCAGCCGCTGGTGCAGCTGCCGCCGCCGGTGCCCCGCTTTTCACAGGCACAGCAGCCTCAGCTGGGTCACACTGTGGCCCAGATGCAGGGGCAGTCGCTGTTGCCACATCAGCCACAGCAGGAGCAGCGGGAAGGGCCACAGCACCAGTTAAGGGACCATCTGCCAGGTGGACAGCAGCAGGTGGGGCCAGGTCAGCCGCCCCCACTGCTGGTGGAGCCGCAGCCACAGCTACAAGAGCAGCGGCAGCCGCTGCCGGCAGCCCAAGCACTAGCAGAGGCCCTGCCACAGACACATGAGCAGCAGCAGCAGTACCCGCAGCCTACACCACAGGCACAGGCACAGCCGCAGGCTCAGCCCCTAGATCAGCAGCACCCGCTGCCTGTGATCCCGTCACAGCAGCAGCCACAAGAGCAGCAGCTGGTGCCACCCCACCAGGATTTAGATGACCTGCTGCTGGAGGCTGCCACCTCGCCTGCCGCCGCTGCTGCCGGGTTGACGGATGACCTGGCTGCCGCCTTCCTGACGCTGATGGACACGCAGCCGCCGGATGTGCGGGCCCAGCGGGTGAGTGCCCTGGGCAATGATTGGCAGAGGCATGGTATGCCAGGCTTGCCTCCAGGAGCTGCTGATGCGTTTGGTGCCCCAACTGGTGTGCGTCTGCCTCCCACGGTGCTGCTGCGCTCGGTGCTGCTGTGCACGCTGCCCCGCCCGCTGCTGCTGTGCAGGCACCTGCTATGCACCCCGCCCCGCCCGCTGCCGCTGTGCACGCTACTGCTGTGCACCTCACCATACCCCCCGTGCACCCTGGCCCATCTCCCCGCAGGAGCGCCGCGTGCGGCTGTTGCTGCAGCAGGGCAGGCACTCTGCCACCGCCAAGGTGATGACCACCTCCCTGCGCATGGAGCGGCTGGACTGAGGGCACATTGCTTGGGTGAGAACCAACACTCTTACGTCTCGTGAGTGATCGTGCTGCCGATGTCGACCACTGCACATCAGGCTGCCGCTCAGGAGACAGCGTGCCCCCTGCTTACCTCGCCCTGTAACTTGGCTTGTCCAGGCCTTCACCTTGATGTCTGGGTGTCGCGTGCTGCTGCAGTGTTCGCATGACCAATGCTGCTCGTCATGACCAAAGCGCCCCCGCCCTGCTCGCCCACGATTCTCGGCAGCCTGCCTGCAGGGGCGCTGCACAGGCCAGCGGTCGCCGGACCACTGCACATGGAGCGCCTGCAGCGGCTGAGGAGCGGCTGGCTGCACTGCCCGACTGGTGGCAGCCGCAGTTTGAGGCCACCGCTCTCTGTATCCGGCCTGTGCTGTCCACCCTGCAGCCATCTACGTGTTTGAGAGCGGGCGGGGTGCTCAGAAAGGTGTGAGAGAGGGTGAGGGGACCGGTAGCGGCAGCAGCAGAACCTGCTCATCCGGCAGGCGGGGCATGACATGGACGGTTACAGCGGCACCCACCAGTGCACGGCTGGCCAATGGGGCAGCTCACAGATGGTTGCTGCATTACTGACTGGTAAGTGCCTGCGGCGCCATGGCCGCACGCCTGCCCGCACACCGGCCGCTCCATGGAGAGCACTCAGGAGGAGACACCTCACGCCGATATCAAAGATTCAAGCTGACGCTTTGCACGTGTAAATTTGAGATTTCACTCACAGTATCACAATATGATGCTGCAAAAAGTGTGGTCTTCCTCCTCCTCCACCAGCTCCTCTGCTTTGGTGGCAGCGGCCACCGGCCACGCTGGTCCTGCTCAGCACGGCGGCTTCCCGGCGCCCGCGGAGGCTTCTCCATCTGCTAAATGCACATCATTGAGCACTATCTGCTCCCGAAAGTACCGGGTTGTAAACTGCGTGCACGGAGGACGGAGAGCGGGTTGGGCCACGGACGCAGGCTTTGAGCAGGTCAGGGCTTCCAAAGTACTTCGTAGCGTCCGACGTGCGGACCGCGGCGTCCTGACGCCGGGCAGACCGTGCAAGTCTCAGCCCACCTCCGCCGCTGCCGGCCGGCCTGCTTCTGCTGCCAACCGGCCTGCTTGTGATGTTGAGGGTTGCTGCTGCAGGCCACCCGCTTGATGGGATTTCAAGCACAGAGCACATTCTGGGAGTCTGTCTATGAATTTCAAGCAGAGAGCACATTCTGGGAGTCTAGTGGGCAGTGAAGCTGCCGCAATGGTGGCAGTTACAGCAGCGGCGGCCGCCCTGTTCCTGGCGCTGGCTATGCTCACCAGCTCAGCTGCGGCAGCGGCAGTGCAACCACCCACGCCACCAATTGTGGATGAAGGTGCGGACCACTCTGTCTCGTCTCCTGCTGAACCTCTTCTACACGCCATAGCAGCAGATGTATGAAGCGCGCGCTGGCTGTCCCGTCCAGCTGTGCCTCCCCGCCTGGCCCCTGCCTGCAGTGGCCGTCATCCACTCCCTCTGGGGGCTCCTCAACATGCCCACCTCGCGGCCCGAGCCACAGCGTGCGCAGCGCGTCTCCAGCTCCCACCACTGCACCTGGCACCGCCGCCCCACCCTCATGGACGTGGACTGCAATGAGCAAGGGCTGGTCACTCGCCTGTGAGTGTGGTGCCGTGTGCACATGGTTTCTGCGTGCTCCCTGCCGCCTGCCTGCCTGCCCGCCTGCCCGCCTGCCTACTCACCCACCCACCCGCCCACCCGCCTTCCCACCTGACGACCTGCCCGTGCTGCCTGGCAGGCACGTACAACAGAGTGCACCCCTGTTTGTGGACCCTCAGCACCCAACAAGCGGTGACGTGGCGCCTGGCAGCGTGCCTGTGCCACCCGAGATTGCACAGCTGTCCCGCCTGCATGCCCTCGAGGATTTGAACTTACACTGGATTGGACCTCGCTGGGATGCTGTCATACCGTCTGATTGGATCCAACCAGGCAACTTCCCTCGCCTGCACAGGTGTGCTTCCCGCTGCCTGCCGGCTGTCTGATGCTTCAAGAGGCATCATAGCAGCTGTGGCCACATTCAGCACCGCAGCACCGCACTGCACGGCACAGCGCACCGCAGCACAGCCCCGCAGGCAAAGCGTGTCTCAGCACAGCACAATGATTGGGCAAGTGCCCATGCAGCCGCTTCTGAACAAGCTCAACCCACCTTTGTGCCATCCCCCAACCCCACTCCTGCCGCCCATCCAGCCTGGAGCTCCTCCACACCAACAGCTCTGACGCCCCGCTGCCCAACATCCCACCCGGGGCGCTGCCCAGCCTGCAAAATCTGACGCTGACCTGGGCCTCCCTGCGGAGCGCTCTGCCCGCCAGCTGGGGCGCAGATCCCCGGGTGCTGCCCGCGCTGCGGCGGCTGTCGGTGTCGGTGCAAGTGCAGGGCGGGCTGCCGGCCAGCTGGGGCCCGGGATTCAGCAGCAGCATGCAGAGCATGTCCATCATCAACACGCCGCCGCACAGCCTGGACACCTGTGGCTGCAGCAGTGATGCCGCTCCGGCACGCAAGTGCACTGCTGGGGCCGCACCCACCCTGCCAGCGCGCTGGGCAGCCCATCTTCCGGCGCTACAGTCGCTGAGGCTGGAAAAGTTGGGGCTGGAGGGTGCAATACCGCAAGCGTGGCTCGAGCCCGGCAGCTTCCCTCACCTGGCCCATCTATACCTCACTGACAACGCCCTGACCGGCACCCTCCCCCGCCACCTGTTCACTCGCTTCCCAAGCCTTGAATCTGTAGTGGTGAGCCTGCATCTGCCCTGGGGTGCGGTTGTACCTGCCTGCCCCTGTGCCTGCTCTAGTGTGCACCTGCTCGTGTCACGCCCTTGCCACACCTTTGTCCTTGCCCTCAGGCTGCGTCATGAACCTGCCATATGGCGCCACGTCCGCACAGGTGGCCTGCCTGCCGCGCATGCCACCCATGCTTGCCTGCACCCCACTGTCCTGCCCCGCGTCCACCCCTCCCTCCCTCCCGTGCAGCTGAGTGGAAACAGGTTCAAAGGGAGGCTGCCGCCCGAATGGGCGTCTTCCAAGGTACGCCGCCACGCCTTGGTTGAATGCCTGTCTTAGGCGCAGTGCAGGTGCCCAGCCTGTGTCCCCACCTCTCCCCCATCCCGTGCCCCCCATATGTTCTTTACCCTTCACTGCAGGCCTCACTCGTCGCTATAAATGACAACTGCTTGAGTGGGCCCGCCTTCCCGTCGGCCTGGCTGGCTAGTGGGTCCTTGCCCAACCTGCAGCACCTCCACATGCGGAACAACACGGCACTGACCGGCACCCTCCCTCCGCGCTTGCCTTGGCCCAGTCTGATCAGCCTGTAAGAGGGAGCTGGGGTGCAGTCCCAGCAGCGACCTGCCTGCCTGCCCACCTGCCCGGCTGCCCGCTCACCTGCCCAGCTGCCCGCCTGCCTGCTTGTTGGCAAGCCTGCATGCCCGCCAGCCCACCCACTTGCCTGCCTGCCTGCCTGCTTGTCAGCAAGCCTGCACGCATACCGGCACCATGCTTGCAGGTATCTGGGCAGCACGGGAATGTCGGGAACGATACCTGCCGCCTGGTGCACGGCACGGGCCCTGAGAGTGCTGTGAGACCTTGGGAGCGCTGCTTGAAGTGCCGCGGCTTGGGCTTCGGAAAGTTGCGGGTCAACATTGCTGCCCTGAAGGAGTCCTCTCAGCGTGAGCTCCCTTGCCACTGCTATGCTTGGCACTTGGGCCGGCGTGAGGCTGCCCAGGCTCATCCCACCCCCCTGTGCTGCAGCGCCATTGGCGGCACGGCAATCGACCCCGCACCGCCACCATGCGCCCCCGAGCCAGTCAACTTCCAGATAGTTTCAACTCCGGGGTCGACAGCAAGACACAGCGAGCTGGCAAGGTCTGCGTTAAACCCAGCGCGGCGATTTGCGGCGGCAGGTCTGGCCGCCGCATTCCCGCTGGCCGCGCTCCTCGCGGTGGGGCTTGCCACCCGGGCGCTGCTCTGGCAGAGGATGCGACAGCACTGGCGGCAGCCCATGGAGCAGCAGCGGCTCCTGCCGCTTGCGCAGCTACAGCAGCAGCAGGAGGGGGAGCAGCAGCAGCAGCAGCAGTCAGGCCAAGGCGGGCGGCCGTGCGGCACTGAGGCGGACCGGCAGCACCGGCGGGCCCTGCCAGCTTCCCTGGTGCGGCGGGCGCATGATCACGGCCGGCTGGCAGGCCTCTTGAGTGCCTCGCTTGCCGGCAGCAGCGTCATCCCCATGGCGTCAATAGTTGGAGAGCCTCCCTTGGCGCACAACTTGCAGCAGCAACCTGTGCCAATGCCCGTCGACGCACCCAGGCTGTCAAGCGGTGGTACAAGCTGCGCCGCTCATAGCATCACAGGTGGCGGTGGCCCGCCACATACCGGCAGCTTGGAGCGCTGGGGGCTGCCCACCGAGTCCCTTAGAATTCAACCTGAGGCCTTGCAGGTGCGCTCAGAGGGCTGGCTGCCCAGCCGGGCCCGGCCCTGGGGGCTGTGCTGCTGCCACATGCTGGTGCAACGAGCACCGCCTGCCGCATGTCAAGCCATGCACTTGCTGCCATAAGCCGCATGCTAAAGCAACTGCTCGTGATGGTCCTCAGGTGCCCGCTCATCTTCAACAGGGCCGTTGCATGCATGCGTCCCACAGCCTGTGCCCACCAAGCAGTGCACTTCAACAGTTTGTGCACTGCACTGCTGCCGACGTGGCCTCCCTGCCCCTCCCTCCCCCCACCCACAGTTTGTGTTGGACCCTGGCGGAGATTTAGTGGTGCTGGGCACGGGTGCACACGCCACTGTGCTCATGGCCAGGCTGCTTGCTGCCGGCGGCGCCGCCTGCGTGAAACTGGCGGCTGTGAAGGTGGGCAAGAGGTGGAGGGGGCGGCAGGCCACGCGGCATGTTCCTTTCTGCACTTGAGAGTGAGGGCGGCCACTGGCTGGCAGGCCGATTGACAGCAGGCCATGCGTGTGTGGGCGGGGGGGGGGGGGGCGCTTCCTGCGCTCAGTGCCGTGACGTGACGTACGTGACGTGACGTGATCAAGAATGCGTAGCGAGCGAGCTCCATGCCCCCCTTCAGCACACGTAGCGCACGCCCTGGGCCTGCTTGCCAGACATCTGTCTGCGTCAAGCCTCCCAGCCCCCGCCCCCGCCCCCCAAGCAGGTGTTTGAGGTGGAGGCTGGGGTGGACAGCGGCGCCGTGTTGCGTGAGGTGGCGATGGTGCGGCAGTGCCAGCACCCCCGGGTGGTGCCCCTGCTGGGCGTGACGATGCAGGTGACTACAGTACCCCCACGGCGGTTGCATGCGCATTTGCTGCGTCCTGGAGCAGCAGTGGCACGCATGCCGGGGCCTGTCATCACGGATGATTGACGGAGCCCTGGCATGCCTGCCTGCTCAGCATGCTGGTGCAGGCGTATGGATACCTAACCTAGCCCCGGCATGCCCTGCCCCGCTTGTTGTGCTGGTGCAGGGCCGCCTGCTGATGGTTGTCATGGAGCTCATGCACCACGGGAGCCTGCACTCGGTGCTGCGGGACCCACAGCGGGCGGACGAGCTGCGGTGGGAGGCACGGTGGGTGCCCCTCTTGCTGATTGACTGCCAGCTGGTGCTTGTGGGCAATGGTGCACACTCGCCCTGCACAGTGTGTGCTGTCGGAGCTTCAGAGCTGCCCGCCTGGCATGTCTCTGGAGGCCTGCCTGCGCTGCGTTCTCCTGCCTGGCTCCGGCGCCCGCTCGCCCGGCATGCCTGCCTGCCCTGCCTGCACCACGTTTGCCTGCCTGCCTGGCCGTATGGATGGTTTGCTGTCGTTGAGCTCCTGGTGAGGCCTGCAGGTGGCGCCGGACGTGGCAGAGGCGCTGGAATTGCTGCTGTGCCTGACCCGCATGCCGTGCCCGCTGCGCCCTGCTGCACCTGCAGGGGCTGCCAGGTGGCGGTGGACGTGGCGGAGGCGCTTGAACACCTGCACACGCAGCTGGGGGTGATGCACGGCGACCTGAAGCCGGGGTGAGTGCCCACGTGCCTGTAGTTGCCTGGGTTGCCCGCTACAGGGTGGTTGGCTGGCATTGGCAGTGACTCACCCCTTCTCACCCTCCCCTGCTGCAGCAATGTGCTGCTGTCGGCTGACTGGCGTGCCTGCCTGGGCGACCTGGGACTGGCGCAGGTGCTGGGCACGGGGGCTCGCACCGCCGCTGGGTTCAGTCGCGGTTACGCTGCCCCCGAGCAGATTATGGGGCAACGCTGCACCCTGAGTGCTGACATCTACTCAGTGAGCCGCTGCCTCTTGTTGCGCGTGTGTTTGCGTGAAGCGTGGCCTGTTGTAGAGGTAGGGGAAACACCAGTGTGCAGGTCTGCATGCTCTTGTGCAGCCTGGGGACGGATGCACCATGGCAACGCCCCTCTGCAAGCATGCGCCCCTGTCGGGCTGGGCCGGTACTGTCACGGGCGTGCGCTCACAGCATGCCCAGTACGGCACGCACACGCCCTCAGCATGCACAGCACCAGATGCTGCTGGTCAGCTGCAGTCGCGTGCTGGCACTCAATTCATGGCAGGGTGGCAATGCGGGATGGGCATGGCGAACAACAAGCGCATACCCCTCTGCTGCCTGGCCCGCAGTTTGGGCTGCTGCTGGTGTCGCTGCTGACGGGGCGGTTAACAACGGCACGGGGTGGCTGGCGCCTGCCACGTGTCCCTGAGGAGTGCCCGCAGGTAGGGAGGCCTGCTGGCCAGCTGGGATGCTAACAGCAGCGCACTCGATCCAGATGCACTCCTCCCGGCAAACTGCTGCCTGCCCGCCCGCCTGCCTGCCCGCCCGCCTGCCCACCCGCCTGCCTGACTGCCTTGCCCAGAGTTACATCCACGGCTCATCACGTATCTAATCTTGCTTCTCTTGCAGGAGGTGGCTGCACTGGTGGATGACTGCTTGCTGCTGGAGCCGGGGCAGCGGCCGACGGCAGCACAGGCACTAGAGCGGCTGCGGGCCGTGGTGCCACGCACTAGTTGCACCTGAGTAGCGCTGCGCTGCACAGCACGCACACAGTACGCGGCGCCAGCAGCGGTGCTGGGGGCCCTGGTGGCTGTGGCTAGCATTAACCAGGGGGCAGCACCCCATGTCACAGCGGCCCTCATCCTTTGCCTAAACGCTGTAAGGTGGCGGGGGCTTCTCCCACCAAAGCTCTGCATCTGCAGCGAGTGAGAGGCCACTGAAAGCTGAGCGCTGCCTTGCGAGGACTTTGATTGCTGAGACTGATCAGGGGCGGTTTGGGACAGGTCGATGAAGCAGCCGTAACTGGGGGTGGCCCGCAATCGGCTGGAAAGTACATGGAGTATCAACCCGAGCAGGCAGGAACCGCAGGCCGGCCGTAACAACTGCGAGCCTGTTCTGGGGTGTTTGGTCGCTTTCAGGCAGTGTGAAGGACAAGGCAGGCACTCTGGAAGGACCCAGCCTCTGTCAGCCACTCGCAACTAGCGCCCAGCCGCACAGGCAGCCCTGCCTACCCCTCAGCGATGCAGCAGGAACCAGTCGAGCCTGCCACAGCGCTGGCGCTCTCAGTGGCGCCAGGCGCGGCGGGCGGTGCAGCCGGGAGCAGCCGGGGGAGGGCAGGGGGTGCAGCCGCCGTCACCGGGGCAGCAGCAGCGCCGCAAGCAGTCTCGCCCGCAGCACCTGCCCGGCCGGGGCCCTCACCTGATCCCAGAGGACGGCGGCGGCAGTGCGCAGCTTGGAGTGTCAGCTGCGGCTGCCTTGGGTGTGGGGCAGCAGCCGGGCTCGTCGGTGCCGGCACATCATGCGGAGCAGCTGCCGCAGCCGCCGCAGCCGCCGCAGCCTTCCGCAGAAGCAGGCAGTGTGGGAGAGGAGCAGGCAGAGGAGGAGCGGTTGGTGTGCTCTCACTGCAGCTCAGACAGAACCAGCAGGTGGCGGAGCCACCCCACCACGGGCAAGCGGCTGTGCACAGCGTGCCGGAAGCACATGGACCGCCATGGCGGACAGCTGCGACCGGTGGGCGTAGAGTGCCTGCAGTGCGGGGGAGACATCCCAGGGCTCTACTCCAACTCAACCTGGAGGCCCCACCCAGCCACCGGCAAGCGCTGGGTGTGCAGCCCCTGCTATTTTGCTGCACGGCGTGTGGCCGACCAGCGGAGCTGCCTGGAGTGCGGCGCCACCGACGCCGGCAAAAGAGCGCACTGGTGCCGGCACCCTGCCACGGGGGCAGAGTGGCTGTGCCAGCGCTGCTATGACAAGTGCAAGAGGCAGCAAAAGCAGCAGGGGCAGCGGCAGGTGAAGGAGGTGGGCCTGTATGAGCAGCAGCAGCGGCCTGCCGGCTCAAACCTGCAGGCGGTGGCCACTGCAGAGCCTGCACCAAAGCGCCGGCGCACTGAGGAGCAGCACCAGCAGCAGCAGCAGCAGCAGCAGCAGGGCCCACTGCAGCAGCCTCGCCAGCAGCTGCCCACACAGCCGAGGCCGCAGGTGCCTCTGCAGCAGCAGCAGGCCGGGCCGGCAAGCGCCTGCCCGCCGCCGGTGCCGCACCAGCAACCAAAACCACAGCCAGCAAACCTCTCAGTGCTCATGATGGGAGCAGCGGCTGCAGCAGCAATGGCAGCAATGGCAGCAATGACGCGCGCCCCTGGTGCTGCCCCCGCCCAAGCACCGGCACAGCAGCAGCAGCAGCCGCAGCTGCTTCAACCACAGCAGGCATGGCAGCAGCAAGGTTTGGACAGCCTGCTGCTGGAGGCTTCCAGCTCGCCCGCCGCTGCTGCTGCTGGGCTGACTGACGAGCTGGCCTCTGCCTTTATGATGCTCATGGACACACTGCCTCCGCCGGTGCAGGCGGAGCGGGTGAGCTGGCAGCCACTTGCTGGGATCTGTTGCGCCTGCCAGTGTGACGCCGACTTGGGTGCTAAGGATGATCTGGCTTCGAGGGGCCTGATACTCTCAACATGCGCTGCACCCCTAGCCTGCCTCGGCGCGACTCTGGCGTGCCACCTGCCTGCCCGCCTGTGTGCAGGAGCGGCGCATCAGGGCGCAGCTGCAGCAGGGGCGGCACGGTGCTGCTGCCGCGGCGATGAGCACAGCGCTGCGCCTGGCGGGTGTGCCGCCCCTGCCAAAGGCCTGACTTAACGAGGAGCAAATGGCCAGGGTGATGCGGCTGCCTGCCAGCGTACAGGCATCCGTGCAGCGCACCACTGCACTTTTTGAACCGCTGAGAGGCCTTCCTGCACTACTCCTGTACAGCCCGCAGGGCTCAACCTCCTTGCAACTCCCACCCTGCCTGCCTGCTGCGCGCCTGCCTGCCTGGATTGCTGCAGTGCAGCATGCACCGGAGCTGCACAGTACCGTGTCCCAATCAAGAGTTGAAGCACACTGCCAGTGGTTTCAAGGGCATCCGGCACAGGCAGGGATCGGGGGGCAGGGAGAGGAGCAGGCACGCAGCACCGGTACCGCCGCCCCCATCCTGGCTGTGGCAACAGGACGGTCAGAACGGCCTCTAACGAGGTTCTTTCAGCTGTGCCAGCTGCATAGATGCGTCAACCCTGGGGTGCCGTGGTTGGAGCAAGTGAGTTGGGTGTGTGGTTTACAAGTCGAACAGGGAGACAGCGCGTGCCGGGCCAAAATGGCGCCTTCCTGCAACGCATGGCTAGCAGACACAGTAAGTGGGGGTATGTCTTTCAGAGGGCAGGGTGTATATCAGATCGAAGACGGATGGGCATTGTTTCAATTGAATCAAAGATGACTGGAAGGGACAGATTGTGTGAGTGGGGATGCCGGGGGTGTGCCCGAGCGGCGGCAAAGTGCGCATGCGCGCATTAACAGTAGTGCACAGTTTTGCTGACCTGAGCTGTGCTTGCTGAAGGGATAAGCTTTCAATGATGGGACGCAGGCAGAATGGTGGGACACAGGCAGAACGAGGAGTCCAGAGCATAGGCGGCATGGGTGGCATGCAGTTATCGGCATCAGTAGGCAGAGGGACAGTCGAGAGACAGCTGGCGTCGGTCATTCTGACAGGCCTGCTGCCGCCTGGATCCCATCGCCAACCACTCCCTCCAGCACTCCAACTACCGACTCGCGTGCAGCCTCTGCCGCGCCCTGTGCCACCGTCGCTGCGGAGCCAGCACTCAGGGGCACCGCTGACAGGCGGGACTGCACAACGCCTTGCAGGCCGTCAACGAGAGAGGTGAGCACCGAGCTGCCCACTGCAGGCGGGGGAGGAGGGTGCACACACGGGGCCAGGAAAGTGGGCACCAGACTGCGAGGGGGGTGACGCACAGTAACAGTACACAGGACGGCAGCATGTATCAAAAACAGCAACTTCCTGTGCACTTGCAGGCTTGCTCACCCCCGCTTGCCGAGCAGGCAACAGCAAAGCGAGAGCCAGCCAACGCCCGCTGCCGACGGCGTAGCGGGGCGCTGTCATATCCCACCCGCCTCCCACAGGCTGTGCCCCCGCCCCCCACTGCACAGCATTTCCCAGGGCAAGCATACTAGACTTCGCAGGCAGAACCCTGCTTCCCGCTCACCTTTGCCGGCCAGCACCTGTCCCACGCCGCTGACCACCAGATGAGAGGCCGCCCCTGCAGCTGTCTTGCCAGCACCCGACGCCAACAGTTCTGCCGCCACCTCGCCCGCCGCATCTGGGTCTGCCGCCGCGCTCTCGAGCGCTGCCGCCACATCAGGCAGCGCCTCTTCTTCCTCGCTCGTGAGGGTGGCGAACGCAGCCTCCACGACTGCGTCCTGCGCCGTGCTGACAGCGGCCCGGCCAAACGCGCCGGCGCCGACTTGCACGGCGGTGGAGACGGCCCCCGTGGCGCTTTCAACCGCTGTTGAGAGCAGCGACGCCTGCATGGGAAGCTGGGTCACCTCCACGCCTGCCACCAGAGCCGCGGCTAGCGCTGCCACCACAGAGCGCAGCGGGCTGCCGCCCTGCTGGCTGCCTGGGATGTTGCTGCCGCTGCCCTTGCTTTTGCTGCTTTCTTTGCTAACTTTGCGCCTGTCGTTGCTGCCGCTGCCATCGCCGCTGCGGCGGCCGCTGGCGGCGAGGACCGCGGCCCGTTGGCGCAGCGGCGGCAGCAGGCGGGCGGGCGGACGACCGCCGATGGCTGGCAGCCGCGCTGCTAGCACAAAGGTCCTGCGGACGCTTCTAGCAGGCTGCGAGGTTTGGCGCATGGCTCGTGCGCTTCGCCGCCGGGCAACACGGGGCAGTGTAGACACACAAGCAAGCTGGGTGCCAGAAAGATCAAGTTGGGCACTCGGAAGAATTCTGAAGTGCTCGGCGGACATTGAGACTGGCAGCGCTGCGGCGCCCTCCACAACAGGCAGTGACCCAGCTGGCGGCGGCGCCCTGTTGGCGGCAGCACCGACCCTGGATGCTTCATTCCGCTGCGCCCTCTCTGCCTTCCTTGCCACAAATTCGGGCGTCAATTGGTCACTAATACATAATTGACTAGAGTGGCGCCCTAGCCCTAGCCAGGGTGGAGGGCGGTGTAGAACCGCCGCACATTGACCCACCGTCGTGTCAACCACGCCCCTGTGCTGACAGGCCACCACAGAGAAGAATGTTTGTTACGCCAATGGCACGACATCCTGCCGGGCCTGAGGCGCTCGGGTTCAAAGGAAGCGGGCAGGCGAAGGTGCGGTCTGTGCAGGTGCAGGCGCAGGTGCATGCCTGCGCTGCCCACCGCCTCTGGCATCCTCGTGCTTCCTCACTCGCCTCGACCCGTGCGCACCCTGTGTCACTGTATGCATGCGTGCCCCAGGTGAATCAATCACAGAGTGGATGAGTTGGAATGCAACCGAATGTGACAGGTAGAGGTGACAGGTGAATGTAGCAAGTGTTGCAATGGCGCAGGCGCACAACACAAACGCTGATGTGAGCGGTAGCCATGCACCAGCCGGCCGGCTGGCCAGCCAATCGACCAGACAGCTGGGCAGCTGAATCAGTCGAGAAGCAGCAGTTCCATGTCCCCCTCCTGCTCCTCCTCAGAGGCAGAGGCAGCCAGCACCTTGGTGGCGGTAGCGGCGCCCGCCGGCGCCTCCTGCTGCTGCTCCGACTGCTGCTGTCGCGTCTGCTGCTCCAACTGCTGCTGTTGCGTCTGCTGCTGCCGGTGTTGCTGCTCTGCGGCCTTGGCTGCCTTCCCCAGGGTGCCCCTCAGGAGGGAGGTCAGGCCCCAGCGGGGCACCTGGCCAGGCGCTGCGCTCGCGGGCGCAACTGCCGAGGCATCCGGCGAAAATCCGTCCTGCGGATGTCGCTGCTGCTGCTGCTGCTGCTGCTGCTGCTTCTGCTGCTGCTCTTTACTGCACTGCTCCTCCTGCTGCTGCTGCTGCTGCTGCTGCTCTGCCCTGCGCTGCTCCTGTGCCGCATCTTGCCGCCGCTGCTGCTGCTGCTTCTGAGGTGACCGCGATGGCGGCGGCTGCTGCTCCCCCTGGGCTGCTGGCACGCCACCCTCCTGCGGGCACAGCACTTCCAGAGCTGCTTCAAGCTGCTCTAACGCTGCCGCCCGCAGCTGCTGCCGCGCTTCAGCCACACTCACGCTGCCGCGGAGCCTGGGCGGCACCACAGGCAGCCACACCACAGGCGCCAGCTGTGCCATCTCTGCATGCGCGTCGCCGGCACGCTCGCCGCCACTTGCCGGCCACTGCTGCAGCTGCACTGCCGCAAGCCGCTGCGCCACCTCCAGCCTACCAGCCAGCGAGCCGGCGGGCACGCTACATGCTGCTGCTGCTTGCGCTGCTGCTGCCGACGCTGCTGCCACCGTGGCGTCGGCGTCTACGGCAGCAGCACGCTCCATGGCCAGGGCTTGTGCGGCTGCAGCAGCTGACACAACGCTGGTGGGGCGGGAGTCCTGCATCCACTGCCGGGCGGTCTCCTCATCCACCGGAAAGTTGGTTTTGGTGGTGGGCCCTGCAGCAGGGCGGCCAGCAGGGGAGCAGCATGGTTGGAGGGAGCAGGCAGCTGCGTGGACTGCAGGTCACGCAAGGCTTATAAATGCATCGCAGCTGTCAGGTTTGACCACTTTCGGGCACGCACAGGCTGCATGGCAGGACGCAGGGGGTTGCTGCCTGGCGGAGGGGCACTTGCCTCGCAGCTGCACCGCGCACTTGTCACGCGCGAGCGCCGCCTGTGCAGGCAGGGTGGCCAAGTGACCCGGGGGGAGGCAGAGAACACCGTTCCAAAATAGAGCGTAACAGGTACCAAGGGGCTGCCCTACCAGGGCCGCCCCACCAGATTGGCAGGACCGGGGTAAGCTCGTCCCATGCCTGCCCCCCAGGGTGCATGCCGGCATCGCCTGCCCAGTCACCAAGCATGCCTGAGCCACACGCCAGCCGAGGCCTGTCGGCCTGCCTGCTGCCTGCCAGGACATTCTCCACCCAGGCTAGCCCGGCGGCCAGCCCCAGCTCGTGCCTCTCACTAGGCCTGCCACAAACCACCTGCCAAACCGCCCTCCCCGCCTGCCACGAATTCCTTTCCTCACAAAGCACCCTCCCCGCCAGCAACCGCGCTGCTGCCCCCTCCCTCCTGCCCTCACCTCGCGCTCTGTGTGAAAACACCCGATGGTGATGGTCTTGCATGCGTGGTAGACCTGCGCGCGCCAGCGGTTGCGGTGCCTGCCGGGCAGGGGAGAGTAGAAGGGACGTGTTTGCAAAGCTGGAGCGGAGTGCAGGCGGGGGTGTCAAGCAAGTCGGGGGGGGGAGGGCTGCAAGGCGGGGCTTGCCGGGGCCAATGCACCGCTGGCTGGCATGCCCCCCCATTCTGCCCCTCCCTGCTGCCCTGCCCGCCTGCCTGCCAGCCGCTTTGCCGGTGTGTCCAACACCCCCCTGGCATGTCTCCCCATCCCTGCCCCGCCGCTCCCACCCTGTCCCCACCCCGAATACCGGGCGGCCACCCAGCACTTTGCTTCTCACCAGCCACTCTCCTCCCTCCCTCCCTCCCCGCCTCCCTGGGAGAGTCACTCACTTGTAGACGCCAATGAACCGGCTGGAGGAGCCCTTGACGAACCGGCTGGTGGAGCCCTTGGGGCGCTTGCCACCCCCAGGGTCACCCCCCACCTCATCTGGCGCCAGGTCCCGCGCCACCTGGCTCTCCTCCCCCACCTCCTCTCGCCCCCGCTTCGGCCGACCGCTGCTGGGCACGCCGCCTGCGCCAGCAGCGGCGGCCGGCGGCCACTCGCTGCCGCCCCCTGCCGCCGTCGAGCCTCCATACGCTGCCGGCTGCTCCTGCTTGGCATCAGGTGGGGCGGCCACATCTGCTGCCGCAATTGTCTCCGCCCCATCCTCCGGTGCCTCCCCTGCAGCCGCTTGCAGCAGGAGGAGCAGCAGCTGCTGCTGGTCCTCATCATACCCAGCCTCCCCAGCCGCAGCCGCTTTGCCGTCGCCCCCCGCTGCCTCTGATGCCTCCCGTCCCGCGCCGCGGCTGCCCGCCTCCTCCTCCTCCTCCTCCTCCACCTCGCTCCCCTCCCGTGCAGCACACACGCAGGTGGCGCGCCGGCAGCCGTCGCAGCGCTGCCGGCAGCTGCACGGCCCGCTGCGGCCGGCCGGGCGGGTGTAATCGCTGCACCGCCCTTCCGAATGCTGCAAGCGGGGTAGGGGCAGGCAAGAAGGCAGGGCCAGGGGTGGGCGGGTGGGCAGGGGCCGGGTGGGTCGCATGCATGTAGAAGCAGCCGGCACGTAAGCAGCACCCGCAAATGGCAGGCACATAGGGCAGCAGAAGCATGTCGCGCCTGCAGGCAAGGCTGCCCCGGTGCCCCAGGCCCCGGCACTCAGGCCGTTGCCTCTGCATGTGGTCTGGGCCCCCGCCCCCAGCCACTCGTAAACCCGCCCTTTTCCCCCCACCCCAACCTCACGCCGCCAAACCAGCCCACACCCCACCACACCCACCTGGAATGTGAGCAGGCACTCCTCGGTGACGCGGCGCCACTTGGCGCACGCGTCGCACTGCAGCCAGTGCTCATCCTCCTCTGGCCCTGACCTTGCCCCCTCCTCCTCATCGCTCCCCCACATGCCATAGTCCTGCTGCTCCGACTCAGAGTCGCCCCCAAGCACAATCTCAAACTCGTCTTCCGTCTCAAAGTCGCTGGCCGCCGCGCCGCGCCCGCCGCGCCCGCCGCCCGCCCTGCCCGCCCTGGGTGCCGTGGGCAGCGCCTGCCGCCCCAGAGGGGCCTGCAGCTCGAAAGCGTAAAAGGCCTGGGCCTCGGGAGACTCGGCTGCCCAGATGTCAAAGCGTGCATGGCGCGTGCCAAGGTTGGACACGGCCAGCACGTCGCCCGCGCTGAGCTGCAGGGGGGTGGGAGAGGGTGGCAGAGCGGGGGCGGGGAGCAGGGTTACTGAGCTGCAGGGTGGTGGGAAGTTGGCAGGGAGGGGGCGGGGCGGGGGCAGGATTGCTACACAGGATCAACGCTCAGGCAGTACGAGAGTTCATGCAGGGTGCAGCACAGGTGAGAGTGCCAAGCAGGTGTGATGCACAGGCAGGGAGAGGGGCACAGTTCTCTGTTAGTTAGATTGGTTGTCATCAGTGAGCGAGGGTCGCCCCTACGGTGCCGCCCCGCCCCGCCTCGTCGACGCGGGCAGGCGGGGCAGGCAGCCGCCGGGGGCGGGGGCCCCCTGTCAGAGCCCTTGCGCAAAATCTGTGGCTCGTCACCGCCCCTCGTGCCGCCTGGGATAGATGCAGGGCGCAGCATGCAGAGCGGTGCAGCAGCAGCAGCAGTGGCAGGGTGCACAGTCGCAGAAGAGCGCCTTGCACGGCTTGGCAGCAATGTGGCAGTTGCCAGCCAGGCAGCAGCACGATGCAGCCATAGCAGCAGCACACCGGCACATGCAATCATGAAATATCATCACGCCGGCATGTCAATGGGCCACACCGTGCATTTCGATGCAATTTCAGGAGCGCCAGCGCGGCCTGCCTGCCCCTCAGCCACTGCTCCCCCGCACCTGACGCAGGCTGAAGAGCCGGGCCGGCATGCTCAGCCGCACCTCCCCGCTCGCGTAGCTGCGGCACTGCCAGTTGGGTGTGGCGCCGCCTGCGGCATGCACCTGCTGCACCGCCTCCATGCGCACGGGGCCCGACTTGCTGTTGCCCAGCCGCAGGGCGACCTCCGCCACTCCATCTGGGAGGCGGGCAGGGCATGGAGGGAAAGATGTAGAGTGAATGTGAGGGGAGGGCAAAAAGAGGTTGGGAGGAGCACGCGTGCTGGTGCATGGGTGAGTGTGTGTGGGGGGGAGCGGCATGCGCGGCGCTGGCTGAAGCAGCGGGTGTTCCGGGCTGGGTGGAGTGGCACGTGCCACCTCCCCCGCCACGTGCCACCTCCCCCATCCATAACTCCCGCACACCAACCCCGCCCCGCATCCCGCTCACCTGGCACCGACAGGCAGCGGCTGTTGGCTGCGCTGGGCGAGATGCGGGTGGCAAACTGGCGGCTGGTGGGAGGGTACTCCCGCCACCGCGCCCGTCGCTGCTGCACTTGCAGCGTCAGCGAGCGGACCGGCGCGTCTAGAGCGGGCGGCACCGGGCGCTCCTGCAGCTCGGCTGCCTGCCCCTGCTGCTGCCCCTGCTGCTGCTGCTGCACTGCTAGGGCCCCCAGTGCTGCCGCCGGCTGTGGAGCGGGCGGCAGCGTTTTGGTGCCTGCGTGCTCCACAGCTGCACCCACTAGCGCCTCCACCAGCCGATCTGTTGCTGCCGCACGCTTATCACCTTCTGCCGCCTCCTCCTTGACTCCTGTGGGCAGCGACATGGCTGTTGCTGCTGCAGCGCCCGGGTGCAGGCGGGTGCTGCACTGGGAACCGCTGCCCGTCCGTCACGTGAGCGCCGTCGGCTGCTCTGAATTGCCTGCAAGAAGCCTATCCTGCAGAAAAAACATGAGGGGGAACAGTGTGAGCCACAGAGGGACCTGGATCTGCAGCAGATGTGGACAGCTGGTACGTAAACCTCCGGTTCCCTGGTCACCCTGTGACCCGGGCACTCCGCACCGCCGCCACCGCCGATTGAAAGGCTGGGCAGCACGCCAAGGTTAGCGCCCTCTGCGACCTCCCTAACACCCCCGTGATACCACCTCACTTTTCCGCGCGAATGGCTGGGCCGCCTGGCCGGGGTGGGTGGGTGAGGGATGAGGGATGCACTGACGACTGTGCACAGGGTCCTAGCGCCGCGCGCACAAACAAATGAATATATGCGCGCAAGTAGCGGTTGCAAACCGGCGTAAAAGGCCAGTTGCGCGCCCGCTGATGCAGTCGACTTTCCACCCGCCGAGCATCAACCAGGCGGCTGCCGTGCAGGGATGCCCAGCCGTGCTTGCTCCTGAGCTTCAGAAACCCACTCTGCCTTACCATGGTCGAAGGTTACCTACATTTGGATTCAGGGAGATCCGGCAGGGGTGCGGTGCACCACTGAACAGCACACATCCCCCCTCACTTGCGGTACAGCCGGGGTGCCGACTGCTGGCGTCCCCCACATGCATGCACATGCTTGAAAGCCCAGCGGAAGCCTTACCGGCACGCCCAACAATCCTGGGAAACTATACAGAACTAGGTGACCTACTTCAGGGCAGGGCAGGCACAGCGCTCCTTTTGCTGCTTTGGCGGCCCCCTTGTCCCTGACACAAAGCCCCCGGCCCTGGGGCTTGTGGGCCACACAGGGCATGTGCTGAATCCAGAGTCGGGGGAGGCATATGACGTGTTACGTAGCTCCCGAGATGGCACAGCATGCGGTTCAATGGTTTGGAAACATGCACCGGCAGCATGCAGCTGGCGAGGCGGCTGTTGCCGGGCAACCGATGCCCGCCCCCGCCTGCTAGCCAGCCGGCCGCTCGTGCCTCACCCCGTGGGGCGCAGCTCCAAGAGCAGACCAAAGTGGTCTGACGGCAGTACGGGCCGCCCCTCGAACTGCAGCCCAGGGAGCGCCTCCCGCCCCACCATCTCTAGCGCCGCCAGCCGCCAGCGCCGCAGCTTGCAGAACGCGCGGTCCAGCCGGCGGCGCAGGCGGTTGGTCTTCTTGAGCATGGGGTTGGCGCGGGGGTCGTAGGTCAAGCCCTCCTGCTCCCCGCTGCCGCCGTGCAGGTGCACAAATGCGTCGCTCCAGCCGCCCGGCAGCGGCGGCATGCCGTCATCGGGCGACCAGTTCTGCAGCGGCGGACGGTACAGCAGGGCGGCAGAGCATGGGGGAACAGGTGGGCGACGGGCACGAGCTGGGTGGAATTGAGCCCTCAAGGGTCGGGATGGGCGAGGGTTGGTTAGGTGCAAGCAGACAACGATGGCAGCTGGCCAGGCGACGAGCGGGGCAGACCTGCAAGCCAGACCCTCCACACTCAAACGGAAGAAGGATGGCCAGCACGGCGCCGACCCATCCCTCAGTACCCCACCGCCACTCCTCCCATACTCTCCGCCCATGGGAGGGAACACCAACCCAGCCGCACATGATGCTTCCCACCAGCAGCACACCTCCACCCGCCACGGCCTCACTCGACCCACGAGTGCTTGGAAGCAAGCATTCAACAAGTGCAGCAGAGGCAAACCACCCCCGCACCATGTCCCCCGCCAGCAGCACATCCTCCTCCCTCGCCCGGTCCAGCACCGCCGCCGCCTGCTTCAGCTGCGCCTGCCGCGCCTCCCGGAAGGGGCGGTCCCACCCAGTGGGGCTCTCCAGGTGCGTGGTGGCCACACGAATCGAGCGCCCCGCCACCTTGCCCGCCACCGTCTTGAGGTCGCGGCCTGCAGGGACGGGGTGGGGACACACGAGGTGCTGGATGTGTAACTGCCAGTGGGTGGCGGGCAGGTTCCACAGGTGACAGGCGCAAACACACCCCCAAGAGCTCGTTGCAGAGACGCCGCAGCACAGGCCTGGTTCCGGCGCGTCTGTTGGCAAACATCCCCCCTGCTCCAGTGCCCCTGCCCCCCTGCCACAGGACGATGCTGCAGCACAGGCTTGCTATGAACCAACACCATGGTGCATCTCTTGGCCGCATCCCCCCCTGCTCCAGTGCCCCTGTTCCCCCTGCCACCGAACCTCACCCATGACGCTGTTTTCAAAGGGGATCTCGGCATAGCCCCCCGCCCCCTGCACGCTGCTGCGGTTCCACAGGAGCATGGTGAAGTAGGGGGCACCGCTGGGGCAGGGCGAGGCGTGGTAAGCAGGCCACCAGGGGGAGGAGCGGAACAGCTGGTGGATCAGGGGCGTCACCTCCTGCGGGCACACATGGTGTGAAGTGGGGGCAAGGCAAGGCAGAGCGCGGGTGGACAGCCAGACCAGGCGGGTCGGAGGGATGCCAAGCATGGCTGCAAGAGCAGGCTGATCAGATGCTCCGCAGTGGCCTGCCGCCCATGGGTGTGAACGGAGGCTCAGCGCTGCCCACCCACCCCACCAACCGGCCTGCGGGCGGGCGCACGACTGGCTGACCTGCAGGCACACAAAGTGTGGGCGGCGCTGTTGGATGACCGCACCGATGGCCGCCATGCGCGCCTCCACGTGAATGTCCTCCCTAAACCACACATTCCAGGTGAGCAGGGACACCTTGGCAGGGCCATCTGCCTGTTGTGCCTGCTGCTGCTGCTGCTGCTGCTGCTGCTGCTGACAGGGGGGCTGCTGCTGGGGTTGCCATGACGTTGGCGGCTGCTGCGGCCGGCTTGGTGTGAGCTCGCCACCGCTGCCGCCTGCCGCCTGCTGCCGCTGTGCCTGCCGTGCCATGCGCTCCGCATGCAGCTGTGCCAGCAGATTGTTAGAAACCGGTGTTGCCTGCGTGGGCGGCGGTTCGAGCGCTGCTGCTGCTGCTGCTGCTGCTGCTGCCGAGGGTTTGCCGCCGCCGCCCCCGCTGCCGCTGCCTGTGCTGCCATTGGTATCGCGTGCTGCCTGCTGCTGCCCCGCCGCCTGCGCTCCTGCAGCAGCAGCAGCTTTACCAGCATTGATGCCTCGCTCCTGGTTCACCCTGCGTGCATGCTCCATGATGCGCCGTCTGGCTGCCGCCTCTACTGCTGCTGCAGCGGCTGCGCCGCCCTCCCCGCCTGCCTCGTCATCTGCTGCTAGGTCGATCATGCCATCTGGCGAGCGCCGGCGCTTTCGTGGTGGCGGGTCATCTGCGGAGTGCAGGGCAGGGCAGTGCCGCACTCAGGCAGTTGTTGGTTTGACTCTTTGCCAAGACCGGTAGGGTCAGCGGGCACACCGCCGCTGAACCGCCTGGAGGGCGGGAGGGGGGCGGCGCCCGGCACTGTTGTGCTGCTGCAGGCGGCAGGCAGTTGTGCTCTCTATGCCGCACCTGGCGAAATGGTGAGATCCACCAGGTCCAGGGGCGGCTCCGCCCCCGCCATTTTTTAGTTTGATTGGTTTGCGCTTTTGCCTTGTCTGCCCTACCGCTCCAAAAGCAAGTCGATAGAGCTGCTACTAAGAGTAGAATGCAATTGGGCGGCGGAAATGCGCGCGTGAGCGCCAGTCGAGGAAGCTAGCTGATGTTGGAAACATGTGGCAGTCGGCATGAACTTGGCCCTCTTGGGCGCACGCCTCCACACTTTCGGCGCATGCCACAGCCTTCCCCGACACTCCCCCTGTGTCCGGTCCCCTAGGGACTCGCCCAGCCGCCTATGCGGCCCCACTGACACTGTCTGCTCTATGGTCTGGCAGAGCGGCCCGACTCTGGCGCTTTCCAGTCCAAGCAACTTGCACTTCACTGGCAGTGTGCCCAGCAGCCTGACGGGGCTGGGCAATATGAGCGGCCCGCCTGGGGTGCCGCTGCCCCCTAGCGGCGCGCCTCTGGTGAGCCAGAGCAGCCTGCGGCGGCGCAGCAAGCAGGAAATAGCGGACCAGTTCCTTGCCAACCTCCGTGCGCGCGGCAACCTCGATGTGGACTCCCCCGACTTTGCGGAGGACCTGCGAGCCCACTTCGAGTCGCTGCCCAGCAGGTGCGGTCTTGATGGAGGTTGGTGGGCCGTTCAACGCGGTCAGGACAAAAGGTGCCCTGCAAAGTGCCGCGATCATAGCTCGCCGTCTGTTCTGCCCTCCCTCCCTGCAGGTATGCCCTCGATGTCAACATCAACAGCTTGGATGTGCTCAACCACAAGCGCCTGCTGGACAGCGCCCGCTCCGACCCGTCGGCCGTCTCGTTCCAGCTGCGGCCGGTGGACGTGGTCAGCGGCAGCGACCTTGCCAAGCGGCCCTCCTTTGGCAGCTTGGACACGCTGCAAATGCACCACGATGTGAGCGCTGGCAGCGGGTTGGTGGGGCAGCCGCAGGCGCACGAAGCCTGGTTGGGCAGTCGATGACCGCAGTGTGGCGTGCGCACTCGCCCCACCCGTCGCCACTTCTTGAACCTTCGCCCCCGCTGCCTCGTTGCTCCCTCGGGTGCCGCCTGCTCCCCTGCAGGCGCTCTCACACAGCTTTTCGCCACACAAGCTGGCGGGTGGGCGGCCGCTGCCTCGCCCGGCCTTTGGGTCCTCGCCTAATTTGCAGGTACGAGCGGCGGGCGGGAGGTGCGTGGCAGGGCAGTACAGCATCGGCAGTGTCCGAAAGCTGAACCGCAATGTGCAAAAACCCCTGTTTGCCTGTGTGTCGCAAAGCACACGAGTGCTGCAGCATCTGCACGCGCTTGAAAATCGACAGGCAAGCGTGGGCAAGCCCTACAGGCGCCCACTGCCAGTAACCCCTGCCAGGCCCCTAGCGCTGCCTCCGGTGCACCCCGCCGTGCTGCCGCACACAGCCTTGGCTACCACCGTGGGCCTCCCTCTGCGCCGCAGCGGCCCTTCGCATCCCCTGCAACGCGCCGCTCTTCTAGTACTCTGCATGCCAGCAGCTTGCAGCTTGAACGCTCCCATTCGGGACTGAACGTTGGTGTGTCGAGTGCTGCTTGTTGCAGGCGCTGGTGCTCGAGGCGGAGGAGAAGCTGGAGGCGCAGGCGGGGGGTGAGAGGTCAGCTGCGCTGGCGGCTGCAGCCACGACCTTCTACGAGGTGACCATCGCCTCCATAGACCAGCCCAAGCTGCTCAGCCGGCTGTCAGAGTCGCTGGTGAGAGGGCGGGGGAGGGTTGGGGGTGCGGACGAGATGCGTGCTGGGCATGCTGGCACGACCGGGTGGTATGGCAAGTGCAGGGCGACAGCCCCTGATAAGGAGACGGCCACTCCAGGGTTCCCTCTGCTTGGTACCAGCAGCCCGGCCTGTCCGCAGCAGCTGCATTTCTGTCCAACAAGCAGCGGCGGGTGCAGGCCTAGCAAACACGTGTGGGCACACGCCGCCGCCGCCGCTCAATCTGCAGCTGTGCAGCTGCTGTGACTGTGGCGCCAGGGCACTGTCGCGGCATGCAGCCAAACAAGGTGGCTGCTGCTGCAGAGCGCTGCCAGTGGTGCCGCCCGCCTGTCTCGCCCAACCCACCCGCCCCTCTCGTGACGCACCCCCACCCCACCCTACTCACCCTCCCGGCAGGGCGACCTGGGCCTGAACATTTGCGAGGCGCACGCCTTCAACACCAAGGACCGGTTCTCCCTGGACGTGTTTGTGGTCAACGGCTGGGCGGGCGGGGGCACGGAGGAGCTGGAGGAGGTGCTGAGCCGGCGGCTGCAGGAGCTGCCGCCGCCCGTGGTGCGCGGCGCGTCGGCCAGCCCGCCCGCCTCGGCGCGCCAGGTGGAGCTGCGGGTGCCGCAGGACGAGCTGGACCTCATGGCCAAGGTGGGTGGGTGTGTTTAGGGCGTGGGTGGGTGGGTGGGTGTCAGGAAGAGGCTTTGGAAAGGGATGGGAGGCTGGGCCGTGGTGGGCAGCTGGCAGTATTGGCGGAGAGCGAGGGTGGAGAGTGAAGGGAGCAGCGCGCTCTCCAGAGCCTGCTGTGCTGGGTCACACACGCTCTGGCAAGCTGGGAGCGTGTTCGCTGCTGGTTGAAGTTCAGGACTGGCATGCAACAGACACTTCGCCCGTGACCTGCCTGCCGCTGTTGCCTCGTGGCTTGCACCTGCCGCCCGCCTGCAGCTGTAAGCAGCTGTGCCACCGCAGCCTGCAGTTCTCCCACCTCTCCCTCTCCGCTTCTGACCTGCTCGCCCCTGCCCTGCCCTCCCTCCCCCTGCAGCAAGCCACCACCAGCACGAGCGACAACGACTGGGAGCTGGACCCGCATGAGATTGTCTTCCACGAGAAGATTGCCAGCGGGGCGTTTGGCGACCTCTTCCGCGGCACCTACTGCGGCCAGGACGTGGCCATCAAGATCCTGAGGAACGTGCACGAGGACAGCCAGCAGTTCCAGGAGTTTCTGCAGGTGGGAGGGGCGGGACGGGGCGGCGGGGGCCACGGAGAGGGTGGGGGCTGGCAGTCGCGGGGCAGGGGGCAGCGGGGTGGGGAGGGTGCTTGTTGAGCGTCTGCTGGTTTGAAAACTGGAGATGGGTGCAGTGGTCAGAAGCGTGAGTGTAGGGATCCGGTGGGGCCAGCGGTGGCAGCATCAGGTCGCAGCGGAGCCTGCAGGCAGGCAGGCAGGCGACACGGCAGGCACGCTGGGTGAGGCCGAAAGCGGGCACGCATCAGGGTGGCTCCCCGCCACGCCAGCAGCTCACCAGGCTGAGCGCCGCGGCTTTGCCCTGCGTTGCGTGCGTCCATTGCGCAGGAGGTGGCGATCATGCGCAAGGTGCGGCACAAGAACATTGTGCAGTTCATCGGCGCGTGCACGCAGAAGCCCAACCTGTGCATCGTGTTTGAGTACATGAGCGGCGGCTCCGTGTACGACTACATACGCAAGGTGGGCCAGGCGGGGTGCCGCTGTGGCGCTGCTGGCTGCAAACAAGGCGGGACGGCGGAGCGCACTGGGTGCAGCGGGTGTGCGTTGAGAGTAACCTCGGCACGTTCAGTTGGACTGATGGCAGGCAGGCCTGTGTGGTCTTGCAAGGGCGCTGCTGGCCGGGTTTATGGGTGAGTGAAGCGCCTAGAACAGCTGCAGGCAAGGCAGCCTGGCGTGCGCCGCGTGAGGGACGCCGCCTGCCTGCACCGCAGCTGTCGAGGCGCTCGTGCCGGGCGCTCCTCACCCTTCCGCGCCGCGGCGCCCCCTCCCCTCCCAACAGCAGGCGGGCCCGCTGCGTGTGGGCACGGTGTTCAAGATAGCGGTGGAGGTGTGCCGCGGCATGGACTACCTGCACAAGCGCAAGATTGTGCACCGGGACCTCAAGGTGGGTGCCTCCGGAAGAAGGCTGTTCAGAGGCTAGGCTAGTGGTGTGGGTGTGGCCGTGAGGCGGCTGATCGCTGCATTTATGCATGTGTCGGCCGCGGATCTGCATGTTAATAGGCTGCAGTGCTGGGCTGAGGGGCAGCTAGCCGACACCCACAAGAGGATGCGCTGCGACGTGACCCGCCGGCCCCACTCCGCTCATCCTCTGCGTCTGCCCCCCCACCCCTCTCTGCCTGTCGCCGCCCCAGGCTGCCAACCTGCTGCTGGATGAGACGGGGACGGTGAAGATTGCCGACTTTGGGGTGGCGCGCGTGATGGACCACACGGGCATCATGACGGCAGAGACGGGGACGTACAGGTGTGAGGGTGGCGGGGGGGAGCAGTCTGGTCGCTGCCTGGATGACGTGGCTGTGGGTTTTGGGTGGTTGGAGCAGCGTCTGGCTTGGAGTAGCTGGGGATGTTAGGCCACGCAAGTGCTGCAGGGTTGTCAGTGGTGGTGTGCAGCCAACCAGGTGGGGTGACTTTGCGCAGCCCTTCGGCACTGGCTGCTTTTGGAGCCGCCAGCATGTAAGGCACGGAGGGCAGCAGGCACACTGGGAGCACCGGCAGTGCCCCTCATCCTGTTGCCTCCCCCTGCCGCCGTGCCTTGGCACCCCGCAGGTGGATGGCCCCCGAGGTGATTGAGCACAACCCGTACCGGGAGAAGGCGGATGTGTTCAGGTAGATTCTGCTCGAATGCTGCAGAGGCTGGGCCGGTGTGCTGGGCTGAGGCGGAAGAACAGCTTGCGTGGGGCGAATGGCAAGGGACAGGCCGGCCCGGCAGCCTGAATGTGAGCCAGTGCCAGCTGCCCGTCCGACCTGCCCGCCACCCGTCTGCTGACTAGAAGCACCTGACCCTTCTTGCACCCCGGCCGGCCCTCCCTCCCATGCCTGCAGCTTTGGCATTGTGCTGTGGGAGCTGCTGACGGGGCGCATCCCGTACAGCGACATGACGCCGCTGCAGGCGGCGGTGGGCGTGGTGCAGAAGGGCCTGCGCCCGCCCATCCCGCCAAACTGCCCGCCGCCGCTGTCAGACATCATGCGGCTCTGCTGGCAGCGTGACCCAAACGTGCGGCCCTCCTTTGAGCAGGTGCGATATGAGCCGCAGCAGAGCGGGGTGGTAGGTGGTGGTCACATGCCGGGGCTGAATGTCGGGGGTGGCAGAGGAGAGCAGGAGGGGAGTGAGCGGGCGGTGCACCAGGCGGGGCCTGCTGCTGCTGGGTGTGAACCAGGGCGTTGGGACGGCGCGCCGGGGAGGGCGAGGTGGGCTATGCCCTGGGCAGGGCAAGGGGCCAGGCACACCCTCCTCCCATCTTGGTGGTGGTGGACTTGGTGTCAACCCCTCTCACTTTGCCGCTGCTCCCGTCCGCGCACTCTCGTGTGCTGTGCAAGTTGGAGCTGCTGCTGGAGGCGTGCCGCTCCCGCCCCTGCGCCGTCTTCTACTCAGCCCCACACCCTCTGGCCCTCACCCTGCCCTCCTTGCCCTCTGCCCTCCCCCACCATACGTCGCCCCACTGCAGCTCAAAGTGAAGACTGAGGAGCTGCTGGAGGTGTACCGGCAGCAGGATGCAGCGGGCACGGGGGGCGTGAGGAAGGTGCCGCACGCGGTGGGCACCGGCAGCGGCGCCGGCCCCAGCAGCAGCACCGGCGGCGGCGGCGGCGGCGGCCTCTTGGCGCGCCTGCGCTCCGGCAGCAGCGGCAGCGGCGGCGTGCGCAAGTAGTGCGGCGGCCGCGACTCGTGAGGCGCGGCGGCGGGGTGTGCAGTCACCCCGCTGCCTGCTGCCCCCGCTCTCTCTTTTCACAGGATGCGCTCCGCCGCATGGGCGCGGGCGCATGATAGATCCGGGCAGCCCCCGGCGCCCGCCAGGTGGTGGGGCCGCGGCGGCGTGCCCCTCCTCCGCACCCCGAATTTTTTTCTCACCACTCTGCATCAACATTTGGGGGATGCTCCTTATGCTACCTTGTTCGTCGGCCATGCCCAGTCATGTCGAGAGAGTGTCGCGTGGAGAGCAGTTTTGCGGAGAGCTTTTGGTGCGTGGATTTCGTGTGTGTGAATGCGCGCGGCGGCACGGCGCCGCCCGCGCCCCCCCTTCACCCCCCACACCTTTATCGTCACGTATGCGTGTTCAGTGAGTCTTGTGTCCTTCCATTCCCTCTTGTCACCCCAGCCCCACTCAATTTTTGAATGTGCATGCCCTCCTCACCCTCCCCCTCTCCTTGGTCCCGTCCCCCTGCATCCCTGTTCCCCGCTTCCTCCGGCTGCCAGGCGCCGTGCCTGCGCCCGCTGCCGCCTGCCCACCCCACCACCTCATACCAGCGAAATGAATGCTACACCTCCCTCTTTACGTACTGCCACTCACACTGCAACACCCAAAAGTTGTCACACAAAAGGTTGGCTGGTCGGAGGAGGGGTGGCAAAGTTGAGGAACTGAATGGCAAAGTAGAGCAGGGCAGAGTGGGGGGAAGCAGAGTGGAGCGGAGGACGGGAGAGGGACGGGAGAGGGAGGACAGGACGGGAGAGGGAGCACAGCAAAGCAGCGGGAGAGGGAGGGAGAGGGAGATGGAGCACAGCAAAGTGGAGCAAAGCAGAGGCTGCGGTTTTCAGTGCCCCTCAAACAGCTCAGGGTGGTGCTCATGCAGCTCCTTGCCCGTCAGCTCTTCCAGGGGGATGGCCCCGGCTTTGATGGCTGCCTCCCGTGCCGCCGCCGCCTCTTGTGCAAACGCTGCTGCCGCCGTTGCCCTCTGCTCAAACCACGCCTTCAGCTCCTCCGCCGTCATGGTCTGCTTCTGCTGCTCCATCTCCACGTCCTCCTGCTGCTCCTGCGCAGGTTGCTGCTGCCGCCCGGCGTCTTGAGGAGGAAGGGGCACTGGCATGGCCTGGTTTCAGTTGCCTGGTTCAGCAGAGCTCGACGTCCAAGAAGTGTGAATTCGGTGCATATGCTATTGCACTCAAATTTGACGTTGGAACCTCGCAAGCCCTGCCTTGCTGGCAGCGCGCTCTGTGAAGGAGTTTGTAGCTTGTGCTTGGCATCCGACACTCTGATCGCCATCCCGTCATCATGGCACATCGCTCAGCTCTGCTGGTGCTCCTGGCCTGCCTGTCGAGTGCCGCCGCGCACAGGGTGGCTATTGTGGGTGGCGGCGTTGCAGGAGCTTCGGCAGCCTACACTCTGCGCCAGAAACTAGGAGACAGCGCGCAGATCACTGTGTGAGCCTCCCTCCACCCCGCCCCGCCTGCGCCGCACAGCTGCCACTCCGCCGCCGACCTCAAGTCCGCCCTCCCCGTCCTCCAGTTCGGGCCATTCAACCATTGCGGCCCTGCCCATGCCCTGTCTGATACGTTGACCTTGCAGGTTCGAACGGGAGAAGCTGGGGGGTCGGGCCCGAGAGCTGGAGTATGATGGGATCACACTTGAGCTGGGTGAGGGCCCCTTGGAGCGGGTGTGCGGTGGGATGGGGTGGGGCAGGGTGTTGCGGGCGGGGAGATGCCGCCTGGCCACCTGCCTGCCAGGGTCCCTTGTCGTCTCAGTTGGGTGACTCGTCAGCATCCGTGGGAGCACAACTTCCTGCTGGGCAGCCCACCCACGCCCTCTCCACACATGTACCTGGATGCTCAACTGTTGCCCCTTCCAGGCGCCTCCACATGTGTGCAGACTGAGAATCGCATGTAGGCATCGATACACTTTCAGCAATGCCCGGGCCCACCCAGTGTATCTAAACCACCGCACACACTCGTGCTCACACCCACGCGCATCCGTGTTCCCCCGCCCCTGCAGGCGCCTCCATTGTGTGGGACCGCAATTACCTGATGCGCGACCTGGCTGCAGTTGCTGGGCTGGAGCGGCAGCCTGTGGGCGGAGGAGGGGACAACAGCAGCGCACCCGACCTGCTTGCGGTGTACGACGGGCGGGAGCTGGTGTTCAGGCAGTCCACCTGGCGCCTGCTCACCCTGCTGCGCGCGCTGTGGCGCTACTGGCTGTCCATCCTCAGGTTCTGGGGCGCGCCGGCGGCCACGTTTGACAAGTTCCAGGGTGGGTGGGCAGGGAGGGTGGACGGGCAGCTGGGATGGTTGGGGGCGGGTGGGCAGAGCAGCGTGGGGTGGGAGGTGCCGCGGCGCTGTCGGCCGCAGCCCGCCGCAAAGTGATGCCCCTCCTCTCTGTTCAGATGCACGCGGTGTGGGAAGGAAGGAAAGGAAGGAAGGAAGGATGCCCCACTTCCTTCCCGCCTCGTTCCCACAAGTCCGCTCCTTCCTTCCCTCCTCGTTACCCACCTTGCCGCCTGCTACCTCCCTCCTCCCCCGCACCATTGCGGCGCAGGCATTTACACCCTACTGGAGGCTGGCCAGGCTTTCGACCGCCCCGCCGACCTGCTGCGTGCGGTGGGCCTGTATGACCTCACCCAGCAGTCTGTGTTTGAGTGGAGCCGCGAGACCCTGGGGCAGAGCGGGGACCTGCTGGCGGCCGAGGTGCTGGGCGGCGTCAACAGGTGCAACTACAACCAGGGGAACCTGGAGCTGAATGCGCTGGCAGGTGGGTGGTGGGCGGGTGGAAGGGGGTGGGGGGACGTGTTGGTTGGGGAGGTGATTGCAGCGGCGAGGGCCGAGAAGCGCATGCCACAGCATCCAGGACGGCAGCTGTGCTGCTCCTCTGCTGTGCACCTTGACCCACGTTCTGCCCCCATGCTCTGACCCTCCGCTGGCAAGTCCCCCCCTTCCTCTCCTCTCCCCCATGCTTAACCTGCCCGCAGGCATGGTGTCGATGCTGCCTGCCACCGAACCGGGTGCTTTTCGCTTGAAGGGCGGCAACGGCCAGCTGGCGCCCTGCCTGCTGGCAGCGGTCAACGCCAGCGTGCACTGCCCGGCAGCAGTCAGCGGTGTCACCCGGCTGGAAGACGGACGCTTCTCGCTCAGCCTGGCAGCCGCGCCCGCGGGCAGCGCCGGCACGGGCGCACCGCAGAGCTGCGCCAGCGGCGTGCCGGAGGGCGCGGCAGGGGTGCGCGGCGACGGGGAGGCGGGCCCTGGGGGTGCCGCTTCACAGCCCTTTGATGCCGTCATCATTGCCACACCGCTAGAGTTTGGCCAGCTCTCCTTCTCCGGCTTCAAGGTGCCCTTCATCCCCGCCCGCAAGTTCCAGCAGGTGCGTGTGCCAGCGCCGGTTGATGGGCCAAGGGACGATAGGTGGTTAGGCATAGTACAGAAACAAACAGAAACAACGTAGCCCCAAGGCTTGCTGCGCCGTGTGGATGGTCCATGCAAACAGACATGTGCGCAGGCTGGGCTCCTCGCACGCCTGCTCACCTTGCTCGTGCCCGTTGGCTTGGCCCAACCAGCCGCTCTTGCACCCGCCCCGCCTGCAGACGATCTCCACTTTTGTCAAGGGGTCGGTGCGGCCCTCCTTCTTCGGGCTGTCGGAGATGGTCTACGGTGAGTTGTTGCAGCTGGGCGAGGGGCCTTTCTAGGTTGTCTGTTGGGGCAGCTACAATGTGGGCCGGTAGTGGGATGACCCACTGCATGTGCAGCGTAGTACACAGGCAGGGGGCAGGACGCCGGCAGGTCGTGCCCCGAGGACCCACCAAGGAGGCAAGACATCCCCGCTCTTGCCCATCCTGCTCTGCTGCTGCTGACACCGTCGGCTCACCCTGCAGCGCCCCCCAATGCCACGTCCTGCCAAGTTCCACCCACCCAACCAAGGTGCCCGCCCGTCTCCCTCCCCCTCCTTCCCCGTCCCTGCCTCAGCCGCGGTGCTGGTGTCGGATGAGGGCGCCGCCCGGCTTCCCTGGAGCTCCCTCAGCGTGGTGGGGCGCACCGCCAGCGACAACGCCACCGTGTGGAAGCTCTTCTCGCGAGAGCCCCTACCCCATGCCTGGCTGTCCATGCTGTTTGAGCGGGGTGAGAGGGCCGTGGGTGCTGGGTGTCGATGCCTGCCCTGCATGGTCCCTGGGTGCCTGCTGAGATGGATGCCCTGCCTGGCCCCAGGCCTGGCTGTTGATTGCTGGTTGAGTGGGGTGAGGTCACGCCGGCCTGCACGCTGCTTGGGAGTGACCTGTCTGGATGCGTCCAACAAGGGAGGCAGGCGCGGGGCAAGTTGGTGCGCAGGGTGGTGCTCCTATTTTTTGGCCCCCTCTCATGAGCTTCCCCCTGCGCGGCACAACCAGGGGTCCCTCCCTCCCTCCCTGATTCCCCTCTCCTTCCCCGGCCCACATCCGCACCACCCGCCTGCCGTTGCCTTTTCCCCGCTCCCTGCCCTTCACCTGCCGTAAGTGCAGATTTCGAGGTGGTGGCCACCCAGGTGTGGCAGGCCTACCCCGCGTTCGATCCACCCGAGGATTTTGCCCCCTTCAAGCTGACAGACGGCCTCTTCTATGCCGCCGCCCTGGAGAATGCGGCATCGGCGATGGAGGTGGCGGCCATTGAGGGCCGGCTGACGGCGCAGATGGCGGCGCAGCATGTGGCGGCGGTGCGGCGGCAGCGGGACGGGCAGCAGGGCAGCGGAGGCGTACTCGAGGGCGTGGGTGCGGGCGCAGACGGGGCGCAGCAGGAGCGCGGGGAGGTGGCGGCGGCGGCGTGAATTGCCTGTGGTGTTGTTTCAGTAGCTAGTAGTAGCCGCATCGCTGCCCCTGTCCCTTCCAGTGTACAACCCAGGAATAGCAGAGCACACTTTGTACGGATCAGGCGTTGGAGAACCACACTTTCCATAACTGTACACCAAGGCTACCTGCCAAGTGCTTACAGGGGCAGGCTCGGTGTGCTTTCAGCCGCAAGGCAGGCAGGCTCAGCACAGATGTACAGAGGGTGGACCAGGCGAGCGGTCAAAAGGGGTAAGAGTGGGTAAGCACGTATGCACGGTGGGCATGTGGTCGGAAGAATAAAATGCAGAGAGGCGGCCGCAGCAGGAGGGCCCGCGGGCAGCGCTCAAAAACGCATCTTCCGGTAGTCTACAAGTGTAATGAATGTCCAAGGTCGCGCAGTCAGGTGGGCCGGCCGTCCAGACCTTCATAATGTTAGCAAGCCTGCCAGACCTTCAAGTGAGGGCGTGCCACCTGGACAGTCCCCTGCTCCCTACTGCCCAGGCGCGTCGTCCCGCAGGCCGTGCACGCGCGCCGCCGCGGCCGCCGCAGCAGCCTGGGAGGGAGTGGCCCCCATCTCCTCTCCAAGGTTGTCGCTGGACCTGCCCCCCTCCAGGGCTGCCGCCATCTCCAGCTGCTGCAGGTGGTGCGAGCTGAAGGCGCGGTGCGCGATGTTCTGCGGGGATGGCCCCTCCACCATCCCCTCATCAGCATAGTCGCTCATGCCCTCGGGGCTCACTGCAGGGGGGGCAGAAGTGGGGCGCAGCACGATGGAAGCAAGTGCATTGCGGGCAGCAGTGGAAACAGTGGACAGACGAGGAGAGTGAGTGGGGAGCACAGCCTGCATTCTGTGGCAAAGTGCGAGCAGCACCAGGCAGCGCGGCAGTCGTGCAGCGCAGGGCAGCAATCCGGAGCAACAGCGCAGGGCAGCACGGCGGCAGTGCGGCACGCACCGCCGCCGTCCTCGCGCTCGTCGTCCGCCTGCAGGCTGTGCGCCCAGCTGCGGTCCCGCCCCAGCTGGCTGGGTGGCGGGCTGGGCGTGTAGAACGGCTTGCGCTCGCTCCACTGCACACCACACACGCCCGGCAGGCAGGCAGCAGGGCAGGGCACACGGTAAGATCACGCCGGCGGTTGCCTTGTTGAGAAATGCAGGGGCATGCCCGCCTCTGCGAGCGGGGCTCTAGCAAGACTCCTGTGCTGGATGTAACATTGCAAGTCACGGTTATACAGCTGCCCCACATCGCCCTGGCCCACCTCTGCCTGCCCCGCTCCCGCCCAGCAACCCTTTACAGCACCCCGGCCCACCTCTGCCTGCCGCTGCCCCAAGTTGCCGTTGTCGGGCAGCGCCAGCACGAGAGAGTGCCGCCCGCCGGCCGCCACGCTGATGACGCGCCACCGCTCGGGGCCGCCCGGCAGCTTGAGCTCCACGGGAGAGATGCAGTCCTTTTGAGCCCCCGTGCCCAGCCTGCAAAAGGGTAAAGAAGGTGAGGGCAGGAACAAGGGGTGGAGGACAGGGCAGGTCGAGAGCTCCACAGGCGCGATGCAGCCCTCCTGGGCGCCCACGCCCAGCCTGCCAGAGGAGGAGGGACGAGAGTGTGGCAGAGCACCTCATGTGCGCAAGGCAGGTGGGCCGGCAGGCAAGACTGAAAGGCTCCCGGATCGCTACTTCATCACCCAGCCAACATCCCATGTTTTAAGGGGCGACCCAAGCACTGTGCCGCTCCCCCCCTGGATATTCCCTTGTCCCCGCCAACCCAAAGAGGAACGCATGCATCCCCCCTCCCCTGCCCACTCGCCCACCTGCCAAAGGCGCCCCTCCCCCAGATAAAGCAGCGCCCCTCATCGGTGACCACCATGGTGTGTGTGCCGCCGCAGGAGCCCTCCACCACACGGTGCCCCTCCAGAGCCTTGACCTGCCGGGGAGGGCAGGCGGGGCAGATTGAGGGCAGGCAGGCAGGGTGGCTTGCAGGTTGGTTGGTTGCTTGGTTGGTAGGTTGTCAGGCGCACACCCCAAGGCGCAGATGGGGGCAGTGCACACAGGCAAGCAGCCTGGCTGGTGACGCATGGCTGCCTGCCTGTGCAGTCGGTAAGTGGCGGCTGCACAGGCAGGCAGCCTTGCGTCACCAGCCAGGGTGCTCGCCTGCATGCACTTCCCTCTTTTTGTGGCGGCTCCCCGGCAGCCAGCAGCAGACAATCTGTGCGGCTGCAGCTTGGTGCCCGCGTTGCCCCTCTTCCACCCCACATACCCAGCTTCCACAGCACACCCACCTTTTGTGGGCGCAGCTTGGAGCTGCCGGTGCGGTCCCCCAGGCCCAGCCGCCCATACTCGCCGCGGCCCCACACATACACCTCTGCAGGCATCATGAATGGGGATGGGCGGCAGGGGCAGGGAGTGGCGGGTAAGCAGAGGAACGGCAGGCCAGCAATGCCATTGCCCACATGCACTTGCGCAACCCGGGTGCAGCCACAGCAAGCGGGGCCTGCTGAGGGCCTCTAAAGCCTGCGAGGTGGTGCAGTGCCAGCACTGTACAAGCGCATCCCACACAGGAGCTCACTCATGGCGCTGTGCTGCCGCAAATGACATTATATCCCCACTAGATTCCAACCCCTGTCAGCTGCCCTCCTCCATGTATTGCAGTGCACCCATCACACCACCCCCGCGCGCGCCCAGCTGCCTCACCTCCTTCCGTGGTGATGGCCATGCTGTGCCACCCGCCCGCCGCCACGTCGGCAATCGCCACCCCCTCCAGCCCCACCACCCGCTCGGGCTGCGTGGCGTAGCTGGTGTTGCCGTTGCCCAGCATGCCAAAGTCGTTGATCCCCCAGGTGAAGCACTCGCTGCGTGAAGTAGGTGGAAGGCAAGGCATGCCAGAGTTGGTTGTGTGTGAGGTAGAACAGAGGAGTGTGGAAGGGGGTGAGCGAGGGGTGAAGCTTCTGCACAAGGAGTTCTTTGTCGGAGTGTTGTGTTAACTGTTCTCTGCTCTCCGCCACTGCGCCCACCCCAGCTCACCCCGCTGCATTCAGCGCCAGGTTGTGGAAAGCCCCGCACGAGATGTCCACAAACCCTCCCGTGGTGTCGATGCGGCGGGGGGAGCGGTGGATGGTCATCGAAAAGTCGCCCCAGGGCTCACCCCACTGCAGGATCTGCTGGGGGGTGAAGGGGCAGGCATAACGTGTGCGTGACGGGTGGGTTGGGTGTGACTGTTCATGAGTGCTTGAGTACGCCGTGATGTTGATGCGCTGTTTGGCAGCAGCCTCAACAGAGCGAACCGCTTGAACAGGCGCCTGCCAGGTGCCCCCAGTTCACAGGCTGCAAATCCCAGCTCCCTGCTCCAACAACACCGCTGCCCTTGCTTAGCAGCAGCCCCCAGCCGCGCGCACCTCTCCATCCTCGGTCAGCGCCAGGCTGTGCATGCCCCCCGCCGCCACCTGCCTGACCTTGACGCCCGGCAGGCAGCGCACGGGGGCCAGGATGTCCCGCCGCTCCCCGGGCACACACTGGTTGTACTCATTGCCGCCCCAGGCCCAGCACTGCCCCGTGTCATCCAGCGCCAGCACGTGCCACCTGGCGGGGGGGCGGAGAGGGGTGAGGGCATGCGGGCGGATGGGGCCGGGCAAAGGTGGTGGGGTGGGGGCACGCGCACGAGATAGAGGGTGGGCAGGGAGGCAGGCAGGCAGGCGCACTTCCAAGCCACGACAACTTGCACGCGGTGTGCCGAGCGTGCACGCGCTGCAGCGTGCATCACGCCGGCACCAGCATAGAGAACCCACCGACGCATCCAGCTAGGGCCACCCCTGGTGGCCTGCCCACGGCTCTCGCCTCACCCGCCAAACGCCGCCTGCTTGATGTGCACGCCAGCCAGGCCCGCTACGCGCTGCGGCTTGCCCTCGGGCTCTCTGTGGCCGTGTCCCAGCGTGCCGCGTGCATTCCAGCCCTACGGCCAGGACCGGAAGGGGCGTAAATGGCAGTTGAGGAGGTGTGGGCGGGTGGGCAAGCAGCGGTGCTGCCGTATCTCGGCTGCCGCTGTGGTTGAAAAAACAAGCTTGCTAGGCTGGCACCCACCCAGCGGCACAGCTTGGTCACGCAGACCGCAGCTACCCGTCCAGCCTCAGCATACACGTTTAAACAGACAGGCCACTGCAGTTTCCGCCGACTCAGCCTCGGCACCCAGCCGCCAGCTCAGCATGCGCACCCAGGTGATGACGTGGCCGTCGGCGTCCAGCGCCAGCGTGTTGCGGCTGCTGGCCACCAGGGGGGAGGAACCAAACTCGCGCCCCCTGAAGCGCGTGCCCAGGCAGGCCTCCACGACCTTTGGGGCCTGCACCCACCCAGCAGGGGGGGCAGGGGAATGCAGAGCGGTGACCAGGCAGGAGGGGGCGCCGGCACAGCGTGCGCATGCGGGCAGCAGGTGTGGACAGCCCGGGCAAGGGTGCAAGGGGGTGAGTCTAGTGTTGGCTTTGTGATGCGCAGCACGGAGAAGCAAACCACGGTGATGCCACAATGCAGCTCAAACAACGGCAGCCCAAAACAAATGTCAGACGAGCCCGCAGCAGCAGAACAGGGTGCACACACCCGGGCAGCAACAGCAATGCAGAGTGCCCCGCCCTCACCAGCACATTTCCGTCGCCAATCGTCCCCAGCTGTCCATCTTCGTTCACCCCCCAGGCGAACACCACCGCCTCGATGGGAGGGTCTGTGACACGGGGGCAGTGAAAGGACGTCAGGAACATGGTTGGCAAGCTGCGAGACACGCTGCGAGGACGGTCATGCTGCAGCGCCTCACAACACACTGGACATACTACAAATGACCTTGCCCTCCCTTTGAGACACGATGTAACACAGCTGACTCACCATAAACGTACGCAGGGAGGCCATCGCAGAGGGAGCCTATGCCCGTGGCACTGCTGCCAGCCGAAGCGCCGCCGACCGACGGCGGTGGCACGGCGGGGCTGCCGCCCGCGGCGCCCTGCTCCCCCAGCTCGTCGCTGGTCAGCATCAATGGGCTGAGGGTGGCCCTTGGGACGGCGGAAGCCTTCAGGAACCGCGCTGCGGGCCGTCCAGACGGCCTTGAGGCTTCTATGGCCTCGAGAGCACCTGCAGTCTCTCGATCACCTGTCGCAGCGCACCAGCCAGCACCGGGGGAGCGTCACGACTGCCAGCAGGCGATGCATGTGAGAAGGGGAGGCCCTCCTTTGCTGCCAGCGAGCGCCAGCGAGGCCTGCTTGGGAGGGGCTCAGCTGACCCACACTTCAGGACAAGGGCATTGTCTACAGCTGCAGCTGCACGCATTGCAGCCGTGCCCGTTGTTGAAGTCGCGCGGCGCAGGCCCCGCTCTCCGCTCTCGGGCCGTTGGCACGCCCCGCGGCGCGGCAGTAGGGACGTCTTTTGATACTGAACGGCCAGGAAGGCAGCAAGGGCGGGCTCGCAGCGCCAGCAGGCCCAGGTGTTATGGCCGGCGAGGAGGGCGACGCGGGCAAGCCCGCCAAGGAGGATGCGGCCAATGCACAGATCCCGGACAAGGTGAGCGCCTGATTGCGGGCTGTGGGGCCTCAGGCGGGGGCCATCCAGCGGCGCGACCGCCGCTCCCGCCCGCACGACGGCGGCGCGGCACCCGCGTGCTCGTTGGGCCAGCCCTTCTGGGGCAGGTGCAGCGGCCTGTTTGTTGCCCTTAAGAAGCTGTGTGCCGACTTCGAAGGCTGGGACGGATGTCCGACAAGCCCCACTGCAGTCCGGCAGTCCCTCATTTGACGGCTGACACCGCTGCCGCATGCTGCTGCTGCTGCCTGCTGCAGGTGCAAGTGGGCGGCAGCCCGCTGTACGTCGTGGACAAGAAGCTCGGCAAGGGCGGCTTTGGGCAGGTGTACATGGGGCGGCGAGCGCAGCCCACCAAGGAGAAGGATGGAGCCAACGCCAACATGGTGCGCTGCGTGCCAGCCGGGCGCTGCAGTGTGCCAGCATTCCGCGTTTGCAGCACTCTGCGATTTGCGGGGTGCTGCCCGATGTTTGGTGCTGCACCTTCCTGCATGTGCAGCCTGCACGTCTGCCTGCTCTGTTGGTGCAGGTGTGGAGGGCAGACTACGTCACATGGGGTGCCGGAGGGGCGAGCACCCAAAAGCCTCTTGGGCAGCGCTGCTTTGTCGGTTTCCATGATATGCTGCGCTTTGGTGCCATCCTGTTTGCAGATTGCATTGAAGCTGGAGCACCGCAGCAGCAAGGGCTGCAACTACGGGCCGCCATATGAGTGGTCGGTGTACGGGTGAGAAGATGACGACACTGGCAGCCGGAGCTGCAGTGCAGGCTGTAGCATAAAGCAACAGGGCAGCACTGTTGCCGGTGGTCATGACTGGCTGGGAAGCTTGCATTGGGCTGCTGCAGCAGCTGTGCGACAGTTGTGCCAGGTGGCAACGGCCGTCCGATACCCGGACTTTGCTGCCCGTTCCCAGGCTGCCCTCTGTCCCTCTGCCCCCTGGCGTGTGCTGCTGCAGCGCTCTGGGCAACATTCCAGGCGTGCCCAAGGTGCACTACAAGGGGCGGCAAGGGGACTTCTACATCATGGTGCGCACACAGTGCTGGCGTCGCATCAAATGTGGCGGATGCCCGTACAGAACTGCTCGAGGCAGCAGCTGGCCTGAAGCATTGGGCAGCATGCAGTGGGCAGGTGGCGAGTGGGGAGATGTGGATTGAGCCTTGTCTGTCTTTCCCCCACTGCAATCGCTGCTGCTGCTGCTGCTGCTTCAGCTAATGCCGCCGGCCCCGCCCCCTCCCTTGGCAGGTGATGGACATGCTGGGGCCCAGCCTGTGGGATGTGTGGAACACGCAGGGGCAGGTGATGTCGCAGGAGATGGTGGCGTGCATCGCGGTGGAGGCAATCGCCATCCTGGAGCGGCTGCACGCCAAGGGGTGAGCGAGTGTCAAGTGGGGGAGGAGAAGGGGGACATGTGGGGCAAATGAGTTGCAGCAAGGGGCAGGGGAAGGAGCAGAGGGGCGGTAGCGGCCAGTGCCACCCTGGAGCGGCGGCACGACGAGGGGTGGGCAGAGGAGAAGGTAGCAGCCGAGGCAGCGACGATCGCAATGCGCGTGGCACAGTGGAGGATCTGGTGGAGTGGAGGGGGATGAATTGTAGGGACAGGGAGCCTGTTGCGGTTGGATATTTAGGCCCTGACCAAGACAGCCAGGTAGGCAGCGAGGGTGTTATGCAACAGAGGACGCCATGCGATGCATGCATGAGCAAACGTACTGACCTTGCCCCCCACCCCCCACCCTGCAGCTTTGTGCACGGCGACGTGAAGCCCGAGAACTTCCTGATGGGCGCGCAGGGCCTGCCCAACGAGAAGAAGCTGTGGCTGGTGGACCTGGGGCTGGCCACGCGATGGAAGGTGCGCTTGGGAATTAACGGGTGGTGCAGGTTGGGAGGAGACGGGGGAGGGAGGCAGTGGTGCTATGCGGAATGTGATGCAGGCTGGGAGGGGCCTGCACCCAGCACCTGGGGCGAGGCAGTGGGGGCAGGCTTGTTTGGGGACTGGGGAGCAGGGCGCCCGGCCCTTCAGATTGCATGAGCAGGCCGTGAGCAGGCCATGCTGCTGCCGTCAGGCTGTGCAAGTGCCGTCGCCCGGTGTCCCTCACACTTCACGCTGTCCCCCTGTCTGACCCTTGCTGTCTCCACTGCCCTGCTTCTGTCATGCCCGCTGCGCAGGATGCGGTATGCGGCACGCACGTGGAGTACGACCAGCGGCCAGACGTGTTTAGAGGCACAGTGCGCTACGCCTCGGTGCACGCCCACCTGGTGGGTGGGACATGGTTGGGTCAGGACAGGGTTGACTGTGGCTGGGTGGTGGCTGGAGGGCAGGGGCGACGGTTGCAAGCTGCACGTACTGCTGGATCACAGCTCTGTCTTTCTTCACTCGGTCCTGCACCCTCTTGTTTTAACCGCCTGCTCCCCTCACATTCCCCCTCACCTCCACCCCTCCCTGCCTTTGCTCGCCCACTGTGCAGGGGCGCACCGCCTCGCGGCGCGACGACCTCGAGTCGCTGGCCTACACGCTGCTCTTCCTGCTGCGGGGGCGGCTGCCCTGGCAGGGGTACCAGGGCGACAACAAGGGCTTCCTGGTGTGCAAGAAGAAGATGGCCACCTCGCCCGAGCTGCTGTGCCGCTACACGCCGCCGCCCTTCCGGCAGTTCACCGAGGCCGTGGTCAACCTCAAGTTTGACGAGGAGCCCAAGTGGGTGGCGGGCGTGGCCAATCAACGAGGGTGCCTTGGCGGCTGGGAGTGCGGGGACTGGGAGCGAGTTGTTGATGTGTGCGGTTTGCGGGACGCTGTCACCTGGCTGTGGTGCACCTTGTTGAGTAGCCAAAGTCAGTCTAGCTTGACCTGGCGCCTCCAACCTACCGACCCCTGCCCCTTGCCCCTGCCACCCTAACCATCTCTTGCCTGCCTCCTCTCTGTCCTCCCCCGCAGGTACAGCGCGTACATGGAGCTGTTTGACCCGCTGTGCGGCCCAGCAGGGCCGTCGCGGCCGCTCATGGTGGGCGAGGGCAGCGAGGCACAGAAGGTACGTGGGGTGGTGATGATGCAGGGGCAAGGTGCACGGGGGAGGCAGGGGTGCGAGGTGGGAGGGGAAAGCTCACCAGCGGCTGTGCTGTTTGCGTGCTGCGGACCCGCAGCCCCTCCTGCCTCCTATTGAACCTTCTGCCCCTGCATCCCGGCTCGCCGCCTGTCTTCTGATCACTGCTCCCGCCTGCAGGTGGGCCAGAAGCGCGCGCGGGAGGGCGGTGACACGGCGGACCTGGAGCTGCCCACCCCCAAGAAGCGGATACGGCTGGGCCTGCCGGCCACGCAGTGGATCACCGTCTACAACGCGCACCGACCCATGAAGCAGCGGTGAGGCAGGGGGCGGGCGGGGTGGGGTGTGGGACAGCCAGCGGGTTGCAGTGCACGCATGCAGCAGCAGTACGGCGGAAACTGCATCCGTGCCAATGTCTTTCTGGGTTCTGTATTTGGAATCTGAGAGTGGCGGGGGCTGGTACGTGCTGGGCGGGGGCAGCCCGTGGTGACCTGAGTGGCTGCGGCTGTCTTGATGCGGCAGCCACTCCCCGCTTCCCGCTAAGAGCTCCGAGCTAGCCTACTTGCCCTGGCACTGGTGTTAAGCATGGTGTGAAAAAACACTGGTGTGGAACAGCAATACAGCCTTGCTGGCACCATGGCTGCTGTGCATCAGCTGCGCTGCTCAGCAGCAGGTGCAGCCCGCGCAGCCGTTGGCGCAAAACTGCACCGCCAGCGGCTGGCGCTGTGGCGCCGTGTTTTCGGTGCACCGCCTGTCGCAGGCGTTGCACTGGCGGCGGCGCTCGCCGGCAATCATCCTGACGTTCCAGTATGGCTTGCGCCCTGGGTTGAAACGGGGCGGAGGGCTCGGGGCCAGTGCCAGGCACGTGTAGCAGTGCTCTGGGGGCGCCTGCTGGGCTTGCGCCAGCTGTGGTGCGGCCGCCGCTGCGCGCGCCGCAGCGCCGACCTCGTACGCCGGCTTGCTGTTGCCGTAGCGGCTGCCACGCCGGTCCTGCACACGGCTGGCGATGCCGTGCTGTTCCTCGAATCTAAAAAAATATATGCACACGTTGTGAGGCAGGCCCTGGCCCAGCTGCTTGGTTAGGCTGGGCAGCGCCAGGTCGATGCTGATGGTGGCGCTGAGCGCATCGTCGGCGCCGTAGTGCCCGTGCAGCAGCTGGCCCAAGCCGCCGCTCCCGGCAGCCGCCTCGTCCATGGCCACCAGCTCGTCCCACACCTCGAGCTGCACTGCGCCACCCTTGAGGGTGAAGCGCATGCAGCACGCGGCGCCCGTCTGCAGGTCGCCCAGATCCAGCAGCAGGCGCAGGCCGCCGGGCACCTCGGGCGCCGGCGGGGGCTGCAGTTGGGGGCGGGCGGGAGGGAGGGAGAGTGGCTGGATGGGCAGCCAGAGGCTGCTGGCGGCCTGCTGCTCCCCGTTGAGCTGCCTGCACGTGCGCCAGTGGTCGGCATGCCTGTACTCCTGCGCCTGCGCCCCCCAGGCCCGCACCCACCCACCCGCTGGTAGGCCAGCGCGCCCGTCTGCTGGTCCTGGTGGTCTGGGCTGAGGTTGTTGAAGCGCACCACAAGTTCCATGCTGGGCACGCGCCAGTGCTCCAGCCAGCCGCGCTCCTTCAGCCAGGAGTAGACCAGCTTGAGCAGCTGCAGGCCCTCCTCGGCTGGGCCGGTGCGCTTCAGCGCATCGAAGTTGTAGTGGAGGTGGGATTTGGCCTGCAGGAGAGAGGGGAGTGTTTAGCAGAGCGTCGCTTGGCGTCGGCCGCCCTCCAGCACTGGCCCCCGCCGCGCACCTGCCAGATGGGGTCGGTCGTTGGGGGCACCAGGCTCAGGACCAGTGCACGGGCCTGCGCCTTGTCGGCAGCGCGCAGGCCGCTGCCCCCAAAGACCAGCGCCTTGCGCTGGCCCAGGCCGGCCTCCACGCGGTGCTTGCGCAGCGCGTCCAGCGGCACGCGTGCCGCTGCTGCCTGTGCGGCGGCCGCCGCCGCTGCAATGACGGGCGCCCTGTCATTGTCCTCCTGGGTTTTGTACTTGGCATTTGAGAGCGGCTGGGGCTGGTACCTGCTGGGCGGGGCGCGGGCACGCTTGCCAGGGCTGTCCGAGGCAGAGGCGGCGGCGCCTGCTGGCAGGCCCAGAGCGCGGGCCTCGCGACCCTTCAGGTTGCTTCTTGTCGTTTTTCAACAACTGTCGATGGTGTGTCGAAATCCAGAAGTGTCGGAATGAGCGAGCGACGATGGGGCATGAGAAGGCGAGCAGGCAGCTTCGGAGCAGCCTCGAGCAGGTTTGATGAGGACCGTCACCACGCTCGCTGAATGAGCAGTTGGACAGTCCACCCCAAAATTCGAAAATTTACGGCACCCCCCGCTGCCCCCCGCCGCCCCGCCCGCAGGTACCACTATAACGTCGCCAATAACAGGGTCCAGCAGCACGTGGAGAAGGGCAACGACGACGGTCTGTACATCTCCAGCGTCGCCTGCTGCCAGGACCTGTGGGCCCTCATCATGGACGCGGGCACCGGCTTTGCGCAGCAGGTCTACGACCTCTCCAACCAGGTGGGGGGGTGGTGGGTGAGGGTGGGGGGCGGGGGTGGGGGTGGGGGGGTCCTGTCGCAGGTATCTTGACAGGTGGATGCAAGTGTGGGCACGTGCGGCGGGGCAGGGATTTTGGGTGTTCGGGAATGGGTTTGCGCAGCAGGCCAGCCAGGTGAGAGACTGGTTTTGTTCGTTGTTGGGATTGCTGGGTTGATGGATGTTTGAGCGGTCCCCGCCTGGCTGCTCCCCGCCCTGCCAACCTCCTATGTCTCCCCTGCCTTCTCTCCTGCCAGCCCCGAGACACTCTGAACACGCTACCCCTCTACCCCCACCCCACCCCACCCCACCCCGATGCAGTTCCTGCCCAAGGACTGGATCATGGAGAAGTGGGAGGAGGGGTACTACATCACGGCCATGGCGGGGTCGGCCACCGGCTCATCGCTGGTGGTCATGAGCAAGGGCACGCCCTACACGCAGCAGAGCTACAAGGTGTCGGGTGAGCGGGAGTGGGGCGGCGGGAGTGGAGGGGCGGGAGTGGTGGGCAGTGATGCTTACCGGCTACTGCTCTCGGGCGACAGCGGCGGCAGTGGCAGACGGCCTTCCTGCCATGCAACAACCCTTGCAATTTGCGCTTGCACTGTTCGACCTGGCCACTGGCACGCTTGCCTCCCTGACCACCTTTCTCGTCACCCCACCGCCCCCACCTCGCCGTCCCGCTCCTCCTGCCTGGCAGACTCCTTCCCCTTCAAGTGGATCAACAAGAAGTGGAAGGAGGGCTTCTTTGTGACCGCCATGGCCACCAGCCACTCGCGCTGGGCGGTGGTGATGAGCCGCAACGCAGGGTTTGTGGACCAGGTGAGCGGGGGGCCGGTGAATGTCATCGAGATGTGTGGGCACACACGGGCACGCATATGCAGCTTGGCCTGCTGCCTGGATGTGCGTCTGCGCCTGGCGTGGCGTGCACACGGCCTAACCCGGCCTCCTGTGTGGCTCTCATCCTGCTGCCTGCTTACCTGAAAGCATGCGCCCCGCCAGCATGTGCCCTGACCCGCGCCCTGCCATGGTCGCCCCGTAATTCCTCCAACCCTGCCTTCACCGTTTCGCCCCCGTTCCTGAACTCCTCATCCCCACGCCTCCTTTCTCCTCACCCCTCCCACCTGGCAGTGCGTGGAGCTGGACTTCCAGTACCCCAGCGAGGGCATCCACCGGCGGTGGGACGCGGGGTACCGCATCACCAGCTGCGCAGCCACGCCAGACCAGGCGGCGTTCGTGCTCAGGTGGGGCGGGGTGGGTGGGCCGGCGGGGTGCAGTTCATACCAGACGGGTTGCAGGCGGGTGGGGGCAGGTGGCCCAAAAAGAGAGGGGTGGGAGCCGAGGAGGCTCTCTTGAGTTGGCTTGGCCTCACGCAGGCACAGCCCCAGGCATCCCTGCACTGCCCTCATCGTGCCGCCTGCCCGCCTCCCCTGCTCTTCCCTGCTTGCTCGCTTCGTGCAGCGTGCCCAAGCGGCGGCCGATGGATGAGACGCAGGAAACGCTGCGCACGTCTGCCTTCCCCAGCACGCATGTCAAGGAGAAGTGGGCCAAGAACCTGTACATCGCGGGGGTGGCCTACGGGCGCACAGTCAGCTGATGAGCTGGCACACGTGCTGAGCTGGCACTGCTTCGGTGCCAAGCTGGCAATGGCTCAGAGATGAGCCCGCCTGACAGACCCTCTTTCTATGACGCTGCAATTGCGCCCCGGGAGGCAGCTAGCCTCGCCTGGCACACTCCTGCCTGGCCTTGCTCCTCCCGTGCGTGCAAGCACGCCCCCTGCCCCTGTACCCGCGCACCGCCTGTACCGCTGCTGACGCCGCATGCACCGCACCGCACTCCACTGTGAGTGCGCTGCCACGCTTCACGGCCCCCCCCCTGGTATTCCTCTTCCCCGCCCCGCAGCACCCTCATGCCGTGGTGCTCCCCATTGTACCGCCCTCGCTGACCCTTCCGCTTATTCTCTCTGGCTCTTTCTCGCTGCTATTGTGTGCCTGCCCCCCCTTCATGACCCAACCCATGCCCGCGCAGCCCACCCACGCCCCGTGGCTGCCCGCAGTTTTGCCTCGCATGACAATGCCCACACACCCTACGTCTTGTCTTGACGCCCATCCTCCCTGACCCCTCCTTCCTGCTCTCCTCTCCTCTTGCACTAGGCCCCCCTCGAGCAGCGCACCTGTCTGACCCCCCGCCCACTCCCATCCCACACGTCATTGCTTGGGACGCGTCTGCGCCCCACCCCGCGCGGCCGGCGTGCTGTGAAGCCTTGCACGCTGGCGCGCGCCCTGCGCTGTGCCACAACTGTAAGCTCTAGGCAGAACAGGTCCCGCTGTTGGGTGGTGCAAAAGCGACACCTGCAGCGTGCTGATGGGGGGGGCGGCGCCAAGCACCGGTCGGTGCCAAGCGAGCCCCTCTTGAGCTCCAAATCGTGAGGCCACACTGCTGTTCCCGACCGCGCCGTGCAAAGGTGCTTGGAGGGTCCCTGATGTCATCTGTACTGTGCCGCTTCATCGAGAGGCAGCGGTGAGCTGGTGCCCACCTGGCAAGCTGCTGATGGTCCTGAGCTGCTGAAGATCGCTTTGATCTCCCCGCCCTTCTTTCGTGGTTTGCGTCAATATACCGTAACTCGCTAGTCAATTCGAGGCAGGTCTCAGACGTGAGCGCCCCAGGGCACTCCTCCGGACGGTTGACCAATGGCTGCCTCGGTCTCGGTCAGACTATGGCCCAAAGCCGGTTCCGCCTACAGAATTGCCCCTGATGCGGCCTTCTGTGTCCCCCGCCGAGCGGCCGCAATCCTCGAGGTCAGCAGGCAGTACAGCAGCAGCGGGCGCAGCAGCGGCGCCTCACAGCGCTGGTCTAGGCAGCAGCACCAGCTGCGAGCAGCACGGGCTGCTCACAAGGCCTTGGCCCGCCAAGCACAACCACCAAAGGAGCCGAACTATAGCAGCCCAGCAAAGCTCCTCGGTGCTGCAGCTGTGGCTCTTGGAGTTGCATGCGTGACCACCGCAGCGGCAAGCCGGCTCTTTGGGCTCAGCGGGGCCGGCGCCAGTGGCACAGATGCGGGCGGCGGCTGTGGCGACGGCGGAGGCAGCACGGGCGGTACCGGTGGCAGCAATGGCGGCGGGGCTGGCAGCAGCGGTGCGTCAGGTGAGCCAGCAGTGCCCCTCTGCGCATTGCAGAGCTGTGTGCCTGCCCATCTCCCGCCGCCTACGCCTCCCTAGGTCGCTGCCAGTAACTGCCATTGACCCAGGCGTGCCCTCTTCCTTCGCTCCGGCGATTGCAGGCGATGGCACTGGCGGCAGCAGCACACAGCCCACGCCGGTATGGCGTAGAAGGGAGGCCCCGCCCCCAACCGATCTGCCGTTGGCATCGGCGCTCTGTGCAGCCTCCCTGGGCACCCTGGGCGCAGAGGTGCCGGCGCCGCTCAGGGTGCAGCCCTACACTGTGGTGGACTACGACGGAATAGTCAGGAAATGGGAGGTGATGCCAACAGGACGGATCAGGCCTGCGCTGCCGGTGCGGAAGGCCGCTGCAAGGGACACGTCCGATGAGGCCTGGTACGAGGATTCACTGGAGGAATACAGGCAGCAGTCTGGGATTACCAGTGAGTGGTCATGCTTTCGTCGTTCGCAGTGCCCTCTGTATGCAACTGCGCACAGCCAGGGCGGGCAGAGGGCAGCAGGCGCAGAGGCAGGCAGGTGGGCAAGTCGGCCGCGCAGCCTGACATGCCGTAACCCCACCCTTGCAGAGGCTTACTACTATCCTGAGGACCACCCTCTCACCCTGAAAGTCAGGCAGCAGCTGGCAGAGCAGCACGCAGAGGCGGTGGCCCTGCTAGGTCCGGCAGACTTGCCGACGGTCAAGGTGTATCACTGCCCGGGCACCAGCGTGTGCGGGTTCGCAGGGGCGGGTAGGATAGCAGTACGGGACGACTCCATGGACGCACATACACTTGCGCATGAACTGGGGCATGCCATGCTGCGCCATGTTGATGAGTGCGTAGAGGGGCAGCGGTTGTGGCGTCTGCGCATAGATCGGCACGAGCGGGCCCGCCTTGACCTACACCAAGAGGTGGAGGCCCTGCAGCTGGAGCTCCTCCTGCCTGCCAGGCAAGCACCTGCCTTGGGCACCATGGTGTCTGCCCTCTTCTGGTGACCTCGTCAAGGGGTGTGGAGCCACTCCTTAGTACCCCTGAAGGGGCCAGGCCTGACTTCACTTGTAGCGCCTTCTTTCCCTGTCTGCAGGCTTGGCCACGATCCGTTGGATGAGGTGTTCAGGCGCTTCCCCAGCTTGCAGCTTCCGAAAAGGTGGTTTGGCAGGGCGAGCACGGAGGAAGTTGTGGAGGCACTCAGGGCGACTTACATGGCTGACCCCAAGCGCTAACCAGCACCAACGACGTTAGCAGGAGCGGGGCCAGCTGGCCAAATGCCTCCAAGGTGGCGCAGGCCTTCTGCCACATCCTGCCCCACGCCATGAAGGCGTCCGAGGCAGCCAAGAAGCGGAGGAAGGCAGGGCAGGCAGCGGCAGCAGCATGACCGAGTTGTGGCCAGCGAAGCAGGGCTGTTGCAGCCGGTTCGTGGCAGCAGCGCTGTCAGGCGCTAGCGCCTCATCACAGCCCGACCAGCATTTCTTACTTGTATCCTGCCACTGACACAGTGTGGCATTACTTTTTATTCTCGCTGGTGTTGCCACTTTGCTTTGATTTGTTGTGTTGGGTCGCGCGCACATGCAAGTAACAATGCATACTGCTTTCAAGTTGTCGTGAGGCGTAGCAGCCGAGGGCAGTGGGCAAAGGCGGAGGTACAGAGGCAGGGGCCAGGGTTCCGTAGTGGTACAGGGAGATGGGTGGGCACACAATCTGAGGACTGCAAAACCAGCAACATCCTGTCTGTATTGATCAAAAGTCGGCGTGGCGGACGCAGACAAGGGAGGAGGGTGTAAACTCAGCGCGGCACAGCGGGCACTCCGGCTTCTGGTTGCCCCACTCTGCGATGCACTGCCAGCAAAACACGTGGCCGCACGGGGTGGCAGTGGGGTGCGCGCGTGCCGACAGGCACAGCGGGCACTTGCGGCTGCCGGGCACCTCTCGGCCGCTGCCCGCGCCGGCCACGCCACTTGCCGCTGCTGCCTCGCTGCTCACTCCCCAGCCGCTGTCTGGCAGCGGCTTGCCTTCTGCCGACAGCAGCACCGCGTGGCGCTGCCTCGCTGCTGCTGCCTGCTGAGCGCCGTCGCAGCCGCTGCCAATCATGAAGGAAGTACTGCTGCGGTACCGCTGTGCAAGCCACATCAGGCCGGAGACGCCCAGCTGGGTGCACAGCAGCAGGCCCAGCACGTGGTAGCTGGGCCGCCCCTCCAGCGCCCGACCCAGAAACAGGTAACGCACCCCTGCAGTCAGGGGATAGGCGGAGGAGGCAGAGGGAGGATGGGGAGTGAACAGAGGGGGGCAAGAATAAAGGGGGGCGGTGGGTGCACAAGTAGAGGAGCGGGCACTGGGCATGGCCTAGCTTGGAGGTGCTCCACTGGGTGCTTTCGCTGCTTCCAATGCATGCCACCCGCCGACATGCAAGTGACATGCCATGCCCTGCGGCCCCATTTAGCCAGCCACATCCACTCGCCACAACCTGCCAGAGCAGGGCAGCATTCAGAACATACCTGTGGCCCGCTTTGACGGCTGGTAGTAGGACCCAAAGATGTAGAAGAGAGCCAGGTGGATGCGCACTAGTGTGGCCGCATGATCCCGCAGAAAAGCCGCCGCTGTTGGGAGCCGCCGCGCTGCTGGCGCCGTCGCCCGCCGCGCCGCGTCCCGCAGCTGCTGCGCCGCCGTGGCCAGGCGGCTGAGCAGGGCGGCCCCCCGGCTCTGCAGCTGCCCCGCCTGCTGTTGCTGCTGTGAGTCCCCCGCTGCCGCTGCCACCGCTGATGCCGCTCGGGCTGCCGCCTGCGCCTGCTGCCACGCCGCAAACCCGCCGTCGTCCTCCTCCTCCTGCCCCGCTGCCAGGCGGTCTGCCAAGTACGGCCCCGCTGCCTGAAGCAGCACCAGCAGCCCCCGGCGCAGGGTACCGGGCGGCACAGCGCGCCCCGGCGCCCCTGCCACCTGCACTATGTCGCAATATTCCTCCCCCAGCGTCTGCAGCCCGGCTCCAGTTGTGAGAGCATAGTAGAGCAGCTGTGCCGCTGCGCGCGTCTCGCCAGCCCAGCGCAGCGCGCCGTGGGGACCCAGCACCCGCCGCACTGCGTCGTGGCAGGCGTCTGTCAGGTGCTGCAGGTACAGCTCATCCTGCGCAGCAGGCAGGGTGGGCAGGAGGGGTAAGAATTCCGCAGTGATACTAAAGCAGGCACCTGGGAGCAGCTCAGCGGCAGCGGTGGCGGCGGTGCCTCCGGCGGCAGGGCAGCGCGTCTGCACAGGCCCAGAGAGGCACCCGACACTGCCTGCGCCCACCTTCTGCTGTGCACGGATAAAATGAGGCTGCGGGGGCGCGGGGAAGAGGTCCTGGCCGGCTTCCGCCATTCGTTCCGCCCCGCCTGCGCCTTGTGCGAGCGTGCGGCCCTCCTAGTCGTTCAAAGTCGATCGCAGACAGTGTGCAGGATGCAAGAAGGCGCTTCAATTTCTCAACCAGCGACTTCCATGTCAGCAGCTCTCAAATGCAATAGCAGGCCTCTAGCTGGGCTTCTCACCGCCTGCAAGCTGGCAATTGCTGCTCGCAGTTCATCTCACCGCTCGTCAGGCCCATGGCCTGCCTCTCTGCCCGCCCCGCCGCGATGTTGCCACCTCTCCAGGCTTCTCGCCTGGCCTGCAGCCTTCGCCGGCAAGGCAACGTGCTGGTCCGAGCATTTTGCTCGATGGCAGCAGCAGACGCGGCACCACAGCGGCAGCAACAGGCGGCGGCAGCAGCGGCGCCGGCGGGGCTAGAGGTGGCAGCGGAAGCAGCGGCACCTCACCAAATTGAGCGGCTGTCTGTCATTGCCACCAACCCCACAGCCACCCAACTGCTGGCGCACTTCTTCGCCTGCGAGCTGCACCCTGCGGACTGCTACCTGCTGTACGGCAGCGTGGGTGCGGGCAAGAGCTACTTTAGGTGAGGGCAGGAGGGGGGATGGGCGGAGGGTGCCCAAGTTTGCGAGGGTAATGATCACCAACAGACAACCCACAGCAGAGCCTGCCAGAAGTAGGGACACCAGCAGCTGCTCTGAACACCCACTGTTCACACTTGCTGCATGCATCCTTTAGAGTAGGCGAAAGCAAGCAGGCAGCCAGGCAGGCAAGGGCACGTGGGCAGGCAGGCAAGTAGTCTGTTGCCCACCAGCCCTCCATTCCTTGCCCTGCCCCCTCCCTTGCAGCCGGGCGTTCATTCGAGCGGCGGCACAGGACGACGAGCTGCCGGTGCCATCGCCCACCTTCCTGCTGCAGAACATGTACACCGACCATCAAGGCAAGCGCAGGGGGGCAGCACCCGGAGACACAGGCGCTGCGGCGCTGCTTGCTGCTCTTCTGGCTGGTCAACACACCCTTGCCAGCCAGGGACTGGCTGGCAATAACAGGGCTTCAATGACAGGCTTCTCCGACAGTGCCAGCTGTGCTGCCATGCTCGCCATCTTGTCTGGGTGCTGCTGAGATGCTTGTTGACTGGTGCCAACCATGCGTGCCACTGAGCCCCTCTGGCTCAACTGCACCCTCCTTTCCCAAACCCCTTGCTCACCAATTGTGCAGTCTACCTTCACCTTCCCTGCTGCAGGGCCGCCGATCCACCACTTTGACCTGTACCGCCTCACCCAGCGGTACGACTTTGCCCGCCTTGACCTCCCAGCCTCCTTCTCCCAGGCCGTGTGCCTGGTGGAGTGGGCCGAGCGGCTGGCCGGCAGCGAGCACCTGCCGGCAGACCACCTGGCGGTGCATGTGTCGATTGTGGAGGGAGCTGAGCAGGCACGGCTGCAGCAGGCGATTGAGCAGCAGCGGCAGCAGAAGCAGCAGCAGCAACGAGAAAGCGGGGCCAGCAGCAGTGGCGGTGGCCCTGCGGAGGGCGGCCTGGCCGCCAGCAGCAGCAGCTGCGGCAGCGAGGATGAATCTGAGGATGAGGAGGGCAGCGGGGACCTGCGCTGGCGGCGCATCCAGCTGGCGCCAGCGACCGCCCGCTGGCAGCCGCGCCTGCAGCTGCTGCGGCGTTACCTGGCGGCAGAGGGGGCGGAGGTTGGGTGCCACGTGCTGGGGCGGGAAGAGGAGGAGGCACTGCTGGCGGCAGGCACGAGACCACAGCACACAGCATAGCATCATCAGGGGATCACCAGCCAGCTGTGATCTGAAGCAGCCATTTGGTGCCTTGACCACTCGGTGCCATGTGTTGTGCCCGTCCCCTCTGGCATGTAATTCCCTGGCATTTGAGGTTGCAGCTCGAGGCGGGTGCAGCTCAGGTGCCAAAGCTTATTGGAGTTGTGTCGGGGGGCAGCGCTCAACAAAAGACGACAGCAGTTCAAGCCAGAGGCGAATGTGTGGTGGGGGCGCAGCAGGTGTGGCTGTGCGGAGCTGCGCGGAGAAGGGGCAGGTGGCTGGCGCAGCTAACGAGAGCAATGTGAGGGAGAAGAGCAAGGCGGGACGCCACGAAAATATAACACAGAAGAGGGGTGCCTGCAGCGAGGCCTGCCGAGGGAGACTGCAGAGAGAGCGACGCATTCGATGGAACAGAAGACTAGTACAGCGAGCAAGCGGTACGCCCGAATTGGGAGAGATTTGAAGGAGGGGATCAAATGTTGAAGCACAGGAGGGATCTGAAGGCAGTGTTGCGGCCAGGAGGTTGGCCAGCAGGAGGCGCGCATGGCATCGAGGGCGTGGGGGGAAGCAGAGTGGTATGCAGGCAAGGAGGGCCGGGCAGGACCGCACCAGACGGCAGATGCCAGCAGATGCACCCCCTCTTGAGGCTGCACCGCCCAGTGTGGTGTGCTGGGCACCTGCTCAGGCCACTGCAAGTGACACGACTCGTAGCACGCCCCTCACTACGCTGACGTGGCACGCTCCAGCACCCAGTCCGCGACCTGCGCGTTGATGCGCTCGTTGCCCGCCTCCCGCACCAGGATGTGCCACATGTTGTTCACCAGCCGCAGCGTCTTGTCCTGGGACTGCACACACGCGCGTGGGAGGCGTGGAGGGGTGGTGTCAATGTCAACAAGAGGGTGGAGGGTGACAAGCTAGTGCATGCAGGGGCGGGAGCAGGGGGTTGGGTGGGGCGCAGGTCGGAGGAGCTGGGAGTAGCACCTCTGCCGGGTGCCTCCCGTCGGTGCCTTGCTCGCCACCCACCAAAAGCACAACCACCACCCCACCCACCCTGCAGCGTGCGTCTGCGAGCACGAAGAAGCAGGAACGGCGCAGCCAGCCCGCCGCACCTTTGAGTGCAGGTAGAGCTCCTTGGATCCGTCGCAGTCGACCATGGTGTCGTTCTCAGAGTGAAACACGATGAAGGGGAAGTCGGCTTCGCCCAGGCGCTACAATCAAAGAGGAGGGCAATGAGGCGACGGGTGAGCGGAGCAAGGAAGCGTAAGAAAGCGGGTGCACGGGAGGTCCGCGACAGCCAAATCGCTGCGGTAGGGGGGATGGAGGGGCAGGTGGGACGAGGCGGGCGATCAGGCAGTCAGCCAGCAGCTTGGCGCCAGGTCATGAAAGAAGCACCTCAACACCCGCCCCCTTCTGTCTTACTTTGCCTCCCCCTCCCGCTCACACAAAAGCTAGACACACACACCACCAACCCCTCACCTTCATCGACTGCTCCGTGACGCGCAGGTACTCGTTGGCGTTGCGCACCCGCGTGTTGATGTGGCACGCCAGCGGGTCGGCGTCCCACTGGGCCTGCACGCGTGTTGGCAGGAGAGGGTGGGGCGGGTGCGAAATGGGGTCGCTCAGGTGGGGCCGGGTGGGGTTGAGGTGGGATGGGATACCGTGGGGCGGGCGCAGCTCAGCGTAGGAGTGGGCACACGCAGGGCGGGCGCAGGGAGGTTTAGTGTGGGCAGGACGCCAAGGCACAACTGCCCTGCCACGCAATCACCCACCCCATCTCACCCCACCCCACCCCACCCAGCACACCTGGATGTTGGGGTAGAGCACGTTGCGCTCGGTGGCCACGATGGCCGCCGTGGGCACCAGCGCGCTCAGCAGGGTGGCGATGGGGCGGATGTATGGGTTGAGCCCCTTGCGGGACACCTTCTCCAGGGACAGCATGGGAGCCAGCAGCGCTGCACCCCTGCTTGTGTGTGGGTGGGGAAGGAGGGGCGGGCCAAGGTTGGGAAGGGTGAAGGGCTGGGAGGAGGGACGGCATGGGCGCCAGCAGCACAGCACCCCCGCGGGAGGCGGGCGGGCACAGGGTGGGAGAGTGGAAGAAATGGGAGGAGGGAAAGCATGGGCGCCAGTAGGACCGCACCACTGCGGGCAGGCAAACGGTAAAGAATGAGAGGCGAAGCGGAGGCACAGCAGCAGATGAGGTGTGTGTGTGCAGCAGCCCTGCCGCGCTGCAGCCCTCTCGCGCCTCCCCCACCCACCCGTGTGCTCCGCATCTCTTACAGCCGCTTGCCCCCGCACCCCCCTCCTCAGCAGCCCGCCCACCGATCCCACCCCCCCTCGGCACCTGAACAACGCCCTTCTCACCTGAACAGCCCGCTGCCTGCCGTCCTGTCCGCCAGCATGGCATTGAATGCGATGCAGCCGCCCAGGGAGATGCCTGCCAAGAAGACGGGCAGGCCGGGGCCAAAGCCGGGCACGCCCAGCCCCTCCCGCTGCACCTCCCTGCGGTCAACAGGTCCAGGGGAGGCAGGGTGGGAGGCAGGGAGGCGCTCAAGTGAGGTGTGTGTGTGTGTGTTCTTCAGCGTGCTGGCAGCAGCCAATCCGGACAGGCAGCCACTCCAAGCAGCACCACCTAACCCCTCTTCTTCTGCAGGCAACATTTGCTGCGCCGCTGCGACAAATGCAGGTGTGAGCACCACGCACCGCGCCAGCTGCAGCACGTCCTGCACATAATCATCAAACGACTCGCAGTAGAAGCGCAGGCCGCGCTTGCCCTCGCTGCGCCCGCACCCCTGCAGGTCCAGCCCGCACAGGCTGACGCCGCGCGCGTTCCACATCTCTGCCCAGCTGCCGCTGTAGGCCATTGGCTCGCCCAGGTTCTGTAGGGGGGGTGGGGAGAGGGGCGAGGGAGATGGGTGCGATGCAAGCAAGGGTGGCATAAGCGGGCAAGTCCAGCTGCTGCTGTGCTGCCGGTGTAGGCCCATCAACTTGCCCAGGCTCTGAACAGGGGTGCGTGGGATTGAACCCAGGACGGGGCAGGAGAGGACCGCTGGATGCAGAGCCCCTGCCAAAGCCCTCGGCGCTCCACCCCCGGGTTGACCTTGCGCCCCCCGTTCCCCAGCCGCCCCCGCACGCCTCGCCCCCCAGGGAGGTCTCCCCCGCCCCTCCTCACCGTCTGCCTCAGAATCTCAAACATCAGGTGCGCCCCGTGGCCGTGGCAGAAGAGCACCACCGCCTTGGCCTCCTCCGCAGGCCAGAAGTAGGTCTGCAGGCGCAGCCCGTCCCGGTTCATCATGTGGCGGTGGACACCTCGAGGGCCCAGGTACACCTCCGGCTTGATCTGCATTCAATTGGGGAACAAGGCGTGGAGAGAGGCGGTGGGCGGTGGATGCTGCGGTAGGAGGTGGATGCTGGCGTGACGAGTGTGAGGGGAGGCCACAGGGCGGCACGCGGGGGCAGCTGCCGGGCGGTGGCGGCGCCGATGGTCCTGCCCCTGCTGCAGGCCTGCCCCGCTCGCCCGCTGGTTGCCGCGATCGTTATGCACAATCGCCAGGCGCTCACCTCATCATAAACAGTGCGCGGCACGCCTGCAGGGAGGTGCTGCGGGGCGTGGAAGGGGCTCTGGTTCTCCACCCCGCCGTGTGTCTCCTTCAACCTCTCCTCCAGTTGTTGCACATCAGCCTCGCCGCCGCTGCCGTTCATGGCTGCTGCTGCTGGAGAAGTGTGCAGTGACGCAAGCTTTGTAGGCACTCAGCGGTTGCGAGAAGGGGAGCGCAGTGGCTGTCGGAAAAAGCGATCGCGGTCAGTTTTGAGCGTGAGGCGGCTACTGGCCGCAAGTGGGCAGGGAGAAGGGCATGGAGGCCGCGGCACAGCACAGCGGCACGACGTGGCAGCGTGCTGTCACGCCACACCTCGTCAACTGATGCCTGTACGCTCCTTGAAGTATGTCAACAGGGTCAGAAGCGCGAGCCATCAGTGGTAACAGCAACATGTTGTTCCTTCAGGCTATGTGACTTTTGGTGCTGGCGGGGGAGGCGGGAGGGCAGTGTCCCACCAGGCGAGCGTGCACAGGAGACGAGAGCGTGCAGCCCGATAGTTTAAGGGACGTGTCATACGTGAACGTGGTTCTCAATACCTCCCATAACTTCCTGGCCGTTTGCATGTTTAGCTATCACCTGCACTGCCTGGCCGGCTCGACAGGACCCGTCAGCAGCACCTTGCAGCCTGCTGCTGTCCCCAGGGCCTGCTGGCGGCAGCCGCTTGTGCTCGTCCTGTGCAACTCTGCCAGGAAGATGCGCTGAGACTCAATACAGTTGTCTGCAGTAATGTCAGCAATGTGCACATGAAGAAACACTGACACAGGGTGCACGACGGCTGCTGCCGTTCCGACCGCCGCCACCCTCCCAGTCAGGCCCTGCCTCTTCTGCGGCAGGCGCGTTCTTCGGCAACGCTCCCTATGATCCGCAATACCATGCCTGGCCATCTGGCGCTCCCAAATGCGCCCGAATGACTTTTCTGCTCGACAAGCACATGTCGTGTGCTTGCAGCTGGCCTGTGGTATACAACATGGTTTGATTAAGTCAACATCGATCAAAGCGATTGTGGAAATGCAGAAACGAGCGAAAGAGCGGGGTTTGAGGCGCCAATGCTCCGACTTTCTTTGCCTCCCACCGCTCGCCCTGGGCTCTACATCGCGCGATCTGAGCGGCCCGAGAGGTGGTCAGGTGCTGTGCATCGCGTCAAGACGCTGCAGCGCTAAGGGTTGAGCTGCACGTCGCCCACCCTTGCTCATAGCTCGGGGTTGAGCTTTCAGGCGCCTCGGAGCGTGCACAGCACTTAGTGGCAGCCATGCTGCGGCGCTCGGGAGGCCGGCTGCTCTCGCAGCTGGGCCAGCAACTCAGGGCATACTCCGCAGCGCCTGCTGTCGTTGAGGACAACGCGTTCCTGCGCTTCGGCTCGCCCTTTGCCCAGGACATCAGCGGCGGCCTGTCTGCGGCCATCGCGCAGCTGCCAGAGACGAAGGTGCGCCGCCGCCCGCCTGCCGCCCGCACTGCGTCGCTCCTGCTCGCCGCCGCCTTTGCATTCTCCCTGCAGCACCCGGGTACTGCTGTTGACAGCACTACTGCCACCATGACGCAGGTGACCCGCCTGTCCAACGGCCTGCGCGTGGCTAGCGAGACGGTGCCCCACTCCAGCACCGCCACGGTGGGCGTGTGGATCGACGCGGGCAGCCGTTATGAGACGGATGCCTCAAACGGCACGGCGCACTTCCTGGAGCACATGGCGTTCAAGGGGACCACGGTGGGTGCGCAGCAGTGAACAAGGGGGATCATGAGTTGCCGAGAAGAAGAGGGAGCAGATGGAACCACCCGTGTGGGAGAGGAGGAAATCGGGGGGAGGGGTTGCAATTCCCTGCAGCACATTGAGGGGCACCATGGTGGGTGCTGCTGTTCTGGGGAAGGGGTGAGTTGAGGGGCAATGGGGGGGCCGGCAGCAGGATACGGCAGTAGGAGGCACGGTCACGGGGGTGCAGACCGCTGCCGTTTGGACAGGCAGCCACAAATGGCGGCCGAGCGCAGCGGCAGTCGATGGGTGCCTTCGTGAACGCTCAAGTGTGTGTGCCTATTGGGCTGGGTTGTAGACATGGGTGCTGCAGGGCTGCGCTGCATGGCGCACGCAAGGGAGCGCAATTGGGCAGCGGCAGCAGCCCAATGCCGTCGTGCGGCAGCTGTTCCGCTGCTCACACCTGTTGCTCCCCGCTGCCTGCCCCTGCAGTCCCGCACCGTGCGCGACCTGGAGGTTGAGATTGAGAACATGGGGGGGCACCTGAACGCATACACGTCGCGCGAGCAGGTGCGCACGCGGCCCGGCATCGGCCGGCTGGCTGGCTGGGCTGGGCTGTTGCTTTCTGAGCGGCGGGGGCTGCGGGTTGTGGAGGCAGCAGCAGGAAGGCTGAGCCGTTTGGTTGTGGCTTGAGGCATGCAGCAGGCAGCTGCGGCACCAGCAGCGTTGACGCACTCCCAAGAAGTACCGGACTTGTACTGTGTTTCCTCTCCTCTCCCTGCAGACCTGCTAGTATGCCAGAAAACACCGCGCAATTTGAAGCAGTCACGCACTTGTACTGTGTTTCCTCTCCTCTCCCTGCAGACCTGCAAGTATGCCAAAGAACACCGCACAGGTCAAAGCAGTCACGCACTTGTCCTATGTCCATCTCCTCTCCCGACATTGTGCAGACCTGCTACTACGCCAAGGTGTTTGAGAAGGATGTGCCCCAGGCGCTGGAGATCCTGGCCGACATCCTGCAGAACAGCAACCTGGATGAGCGGGCCATCGAGCGGGAGCGCGACGTCATCCTGCGGGAGATGCAGGAGGTGGGGAGGGGAGGGACGGGAGGTGGCGGGAGGTGAGGGCTGCCATGTGTGTAGCGGGGGAGAGGGTTGCAGCGGGCCAGCCGGCAGCGTGGCGGGCAGCGAAGCGCGTAGCTGGTGCACAGGGGCGCTTCTGTGACGGCTGCTGCCGTGTTTGCCGGTGAGGCGAGGGCGCGGTGTGGCGGCAGGTCATCACGCCAGCATGCACTCCGCATGCGCCTTCCCCACAAAACCTGCTATAGCGCACTCCTGCCGCTCGCATCCCCTGACCTCACCCCAACGCTCCTTACCGGCCCCCCAGGTTGAGGGCATCCCCGAGGAGGTCATCTTTGACCACCTGCACGCCACCGCCTTCCAGCACTCCCCGCTGGGCCGCACCATCCTGGGGCCCGCGGACAACGTCAGGTGGGGGGCGGGGCGGCTGGCAGGCGGCAGCTTGAGCAAGCCAGGGAGGTAACGGGTGGGAAGGCAGACACTCTGGGTTCACACGTGGGGTCAGGCAGCAATGCAGCTGTCAACAACGCCTGCCTGAACAGCCCCTATGCCCCAACCCTGCCTCTAGCCTACGGCCAACCCGAGCTTGAGCCGCCTCCCTCCCTCTGCGCTGCAGGTCCATCACCCGGCAGCACCTGGCCGACTACATTGCCTCCAACTACACCGCTCCCCGCATGGTCATCTCCGCCGCGGGCGCGGTGGACCACGGCGCCCTGGTGGCCGCCGCCGAGAAGGCCTTTGCCAAGCTGCCCTCCGGCGGCAAGAGCGCAAACGACCTGGTGAAGGAGGTGAGCGGGGGTGGGGCAAATGTGTGCGTAGGCTCACCGGAAGTACGGGTGGGAGGATGGGGCTGGCTGCGGCCGAGCATGCCCCCGGCGGCCAGAGCACAGAGGACGTGTGGAAGCAGAGGGGACACTACGGTGGTGGGCATTGGGGCCGGTGGCGGGGGGTGACGTGCACTGGTGGACCGCCCATGAGCGACAGGCCCCCACTCCTGCCCACCCCCGCAGTCCCCTTCCCCTCATGCCCTCGCCCTTCCTTCCCCTTCCTCCCCACCCCCCGCCCCACCCCCTGCAGTCCCCCGCCATCTTCACGGGCAGCGACGTGCGCATCCGCGACCCCGACCAGCCCAACATGCAGTTTGCGGTGGCCTTCAAGGGCGCCTCCTGGACCGACCCCGACTCCATCCCACTCATGGTCATGCAGGTGGGCCGGGCCGGGTGTTACTGCCGTGTTTGTAGGTTAGATAGAGCTACCTTTACTGTTGTTGTGCCTGTGGGGAGCAGGGGGGGTGGGGAGAGCGCCTGTTGGGTGTCGTCAGGGGCGTTCACTGCCACTCTAGTGCATCCACCATCTGGCCGTGTTGCCGCACTTCCCGCCTGGCCGGCCTCCCTTCTTTTTCCACACGCCCAAGCCTCCCCCCGCTACCTTCCTACTCCTCATCATGCACCCCCTCCCCTCCTCCCCCCGTGGCAGACCATGCTGGGCGCGTGGGACAAGAACAGCGGCGCGGGCGTGGACATGGCCAGCCCCCTGGCCCAGACGGTGGCCGCCAACAAGCTGGCGCACTCATACATGGCGTTCAACACCAACTACCACGACACCGGTGAGAGCCGGCGGGCAGTGATTTTACTAGACTGGTTCGGGGTTGTGTGGGAGAAGGAGCGAGGCGAGCAGCCGGCGCACTCCTCCCCATGACCTCCTTCACGCCGCAGTTGACTTGGCAGTCAACACCAACCACCATGACCGGCACACCCACCCTTCGTTCACTCACCTCCCAACCCCTCGCCCCCTCCGCCGCCCTCCCCCCCGCAGGCCTGTTTGGCGTGTACGCTGTGGCCGACCCGCACACTGACCACGAGGACCTGGCCTGGTCCATCATGCGCAATGTCACCAAGATGTGCTACTCGGTGCGGGGGTAGCATGGGGCGCTGGGGGGTGGCGTAGGGTAGCAGGGGGCTGGGGCTGGGGCTCGTCATGCGCTGCCCTTCGGCATAGCAAGAATGTTGCTGCATCCAGAGCTGTCGGTGCTGCCAGAGCCCTGCCCCGCCCTGCACGCCCTGCGCGCTTCCTCAGCTCGGGCACAGCTCATACCACTGCCTCTGCTCACGCCTCCCTCAAACCCCACCATGTCGCTCCCGCCAGGTCGAGGAGGACGACGTGGCGCGCGCCCGCAACCAGCTCAAGGCCAGCATCCTGTTCAGCCAGGACGGCACCACCGGTGAGGGGGCACGCCTGCCTGCGGTTTGCTGCGCTTGTGGGCGTGCATGCGCCCAGGGGGGCAGGCGGGCAGTCCCACAGGCCCTGCTGCCACCGCACTGGGGAGCAGACTGCAGTTCAAGAGGCATTGCTGCTTGGGCACGCAGGGTGCAGGCGGGCAGTCCAACAGGCTCTGCTGTCCCTTCATGCTCACACCTTCCCCCTGCCTTTCGTCGCGCTTCACCGCTCCCCCCTCTCCCCCCTGCTCCTCCAGGCATTGCCGAGGACATTGGGCGCAACCTGCTGGTGTACGGCCGCCGCATGCCCAAGGCAGAGCTGTTTGCGCGCATCGACGCGGTGAGGCCCCGCACTTACTGTAATACCAGCACTCGAGTGCTGCTTTGAGCGCCCTGCTGCCCCGGCTCTGCCTGCCTGTCCACCCGCCCGCCTGCCTGTGGAACCACCCCACCCCGCCGCCGCTGCCGCCGCAGCAGCAGCAGCAGCACCTCATGATTGATCCTTTGCACACTGTCACCTTTCCACATGTCCACCCAACTTCCACCTTTCCCGAGCACCTCTCTTCCCCTGCGCAGGTTGACGCTGAGGCGGTGAAGGCCGTTGGGCAGCGCTTCATCCTGGACCAGGACGTCGCGGTGGCCGCCATGGGAGACACCCAGTTCCTGCCCGGTGGGTGGGCGGGCGGCTGGGGTGCCAGGGAGGAGATGTGCCGGGACGGAATAGGCTAGCAGGCGTTGTATGCGGCCGGGCATGCTGGAGCAGCACACAGTTTGTATTTGTCAAGTCACAGGGGTAAGGGTGCTCAGTGGGCAGCGGCTGCATGCGCTGTGCGCGCAGCACTGGGCTTGGTGTGCTGCTTCCGGCTGCCGTCCCAAAGGTTTGCCTCTCCCGTGACAATTGATTACATCTCCCGTTTCTCTCATCTCTCCGCCTGCATCTCATCTCTCCGCCTGCGTCTCACCTCTCCGCCTGCCTGCCTGCCCGCCTGCCCGCCTGCCTGCAGACTACACTTGGCTGCGCCGGCGCACCTACTGGCTGCGCTACTGAGCGGGAGGAGGGGAGAGCAGCGGGCACGTAGGCAGGCACTGGACGGCAGGGAGACGCATGCTGACGCATGGTCAGCGGCAGTTCTCCGCTGCCGACTTGCCGCTGCCGCTGCCTGCTGCCACCCACCAGCCTGAGGCCCTGCACGTTTCTCAGTTTTGCTGCTGTTGTTGTTCCCTGTTTCACTTGCTGTGTTGCCCAGACGGCACGGACTGGGGGGGGAGGCACGTGGGCCGGCAGGGCGCAACCCCGCAGCGGCGCATGACGGCGCCCGCCTGGCCGTGCCCGCCTGCTCCTCCCCCGCCGCTGGCGATGCTCGCCTCGCCTGCTCTGGGGCACTTCGCACTTGCACCTTGAGGCTCCCTTCTCTTTGCACACACAACACGTAAAGGTTTCAGCTGTTGACCACGCAGCACAGTCGGGCGCCTGCTCGCATGAACCGCCCAGGGCACGTAGGTGGTGCAGCAGAGGAGAGGAAGCTGACAGCCAGGCTTCACCTGCACCCAGTGTGGAAGGTGGCGTTTGTGCTCCCCATGCAGCAGAGAAGTATGCAACCTGTTGCTGCCATGAGCAAGAGATGTGGTCCAAGCAAGATCTGGGTGCTCTTCCATGCCTGGGACCGTGGCTGATTGACAGTGTGTGCGTGCAAAGTTGGATCGTGAACTGCACAAAACAAGTGAAGAAGCGGCAGCGAAGCCATGGGTAAACATGTGCCCCGCAGGCGCTCCTCGGCCCCAGCGTTTACAGCCGCCTCTACCTGCTCGGGTACTTGAGCTGCAAGCTGCCAACATCTACTTGACAAATGTTGCATGTGACCGTGGGATTGATCAGGCTGCCCAACTTGAAGTGGGTGCACAACCGCCCGGGCATGCAGTGCACGGCGGGGCGGGAGGTGTGCCCCGTCAGCGCTGGCGGCAGGGTTCTGACGGAGGGCTCTTGCGTGTTTAATCTGGTGGTTAATCCAGTTTAATCTGCACTCCATCGCCCGCTCATGAGGAAGGTAGTTCAGCCCAACCTTTCGGTGGCCTACGCTGTGGCTCTAGCCTCGCTGCTGGCCGGCGCCAGCGTCGTGCACTGGATCTACCGTCCCAACCTGGTGAGAGCCGGGTTGTGCAGTGCAGGGTGTCGGCAGCGCCATCGCACGGGACCCAGCCTGAGGGGCCTTTCGTCGCCGCTGCCCCTTTCCAGGCCATCCCTTTGAACAAGGACAAACCCGCTGCGCACTAAGCTGCTGAAGGCGCAACGATCCAGTGACGACGGCTGCCACTGCCGCCGCCGCCGCCGCCCGCCGCTGCTGCCTGCCGTCGCCTGGAGCGACCGGACACTATGGCGGCTGCAGATGTTGAGGAGCCGGGGCTTGGCGACTTTGCTTCGCTGTTTGAGACGTATGCAGCAGCGTGCCGCACTGGGGCCGATGTGGATGACGGGAGCGATGCAGAGTTCGAGGTGAGGCGGCGTCTCAGGGCCCTTTGCTTGCTTTGGTTGTGCCTCCTCCCTGCTGGTGCTGTCCGGGTGCTGCACGGGTTGCAGCACACTTCAGCTGCATCGCTCTATCAACCGAGTTGTCCTAGGTGGCTCGCCCACTGCTGCTGAGCTGTTTGCTGCGCGCCTGCTGTGCTGCAGGAGGGCGTGGAGAGGGTGCGGGAGCACCTGCTGTCGGCGGCGGGCGAGGCTGCCGCCTGCATGATCTGCCTGGTGAGGAAGAAGGAAAGAAAGAGACTACGAGCAGCAGCAGCACCCAGCAAGTGGCGTGACGCCAGCAACCCCTGCTGCTGCGCGGTGCACCATGCAACGCAAACAAACGCTGCCAGCTGCCGCGCTCACGCTGCCTGCCTCTCTACCCTTCCACCGATGCCGCCCGCCACGCGCATCTGCACACCTGCAAACTCTCCATGTCTGCCTTGGGTGCAGGAGAACATCCGCCCACAGGACCCTGTGTGGAGCTGCCAGCAGGGGTGCTATGTTGTCATGCACCTCCCCTGCATCCAGGTGGGCCGCTGCTGCTGGGGCCGCCGGGCAGGGGGCCCACAGCTTGGCCAGTGCTGCCTGCTGTTTCTGTAGGCGCAGCGGCTGCAGCCAGCTCCAGTCAGCTCCATTGGGTGCCAGCTCAGCAGCCTGAGTGAAGCCATCCACATTTGCCCCCTCCCTGCTGCTCCTCCGCACTGCCTGCCTGCCTGCCTGCCTGCTTGATTGCCTGCCTGCCTGCCTGCCCGCCTGCCCTGCCTGCCTGCAGTCCTGGTCGCGCCGCACGCTGGCAGCCGCCCAGGAGAAGTCGGCGGGGCACCCCGGGCTGCCCCCCGCTGCCGCTGCCGCCGCACGTGGGCCCGTCTGCTGGGGCTGCCCCAAGTGCAGGTGCGGGCATGAGGGGGAGGGGTGCGGGGCTTGGGGTGCGCGCCCTGCGGATGTGTTGTGGGGGGTAGATGGTGCCAGGGCATCTGTTTTTAAACCACCCCGGCCGGGGCTGCCTCTCCCCTCTCCCTGCGTGCAGGCAGGATTACCTGACGGTGCCGTCGGGCTACAGCTGCTGGTGCAGCAAGGTGGCAGACCCAGAATGGAACCCGTGGAACGCGGCACACAGGTGGCTTGGTGGTGGATGCTGTGGGTGCGGGTGCAGGTGGCATTGTGTGGGTTGGTGCGCTGTCTGCGGGGGAAGCTATGAAGCTGGGTGCAGACTTGTGGGCATATGGTTGACCAAGGAGCTGGGCGGGCACCCTGGAGTAGCGTGATGCTGTGCATGTGTTGGCATGCAGTTTGCGGTGTGAGTCCGAGCCCCAGGCGTGCCACCTGCTCACCCCTTCTGCAGCTGTGGCGAGCGCTGCGAGCGGCCGGCGCCGGGGTGCGGCCACCCCTGCATGCTGCTGTGCCACCCAGGTGCGCCTCGGAGGGTCTCTCAGAGGCCACATTGAAGCTCATTCAAGCAGAGCAGCACGGCTAAGCAGCACCTCTGTCACTGCTGCAGCCACACCTGCTTTCCTGGGCTCTCAGCCACCCAGCGTTGCCTTCCACTGCTCTGTGCCTTGAGGCCCCCTGGCTGCTGCCTCTGCCTCAAGCTCTTTTGAGCACCCCTGCTCTGGTTTGGTGATGTTGTTTGGTCAAACTTCCGCCCCCGCAGGTCCCTGCCCGCCCTGCCCCCGCGTCGTCTCTGCCAGCTGCCACTGCGGAGCGGTGGTCACCGACAAGCGCTGCGGGCGGCACGAGTTCAGCTGCGGCGGCGTGTGCGGGGCGCTGCTGCCCTGCGGCCACACCTGCCCCTCACTCTGCCACGACGGCGATTGCCCGCCCTGTGGCCTGGTGTCTTTGGTGCCCTGCCGCTGCGGGGCGGAGGCCAAGCAGCTGCCCTGCAGCCAGAAGGGGGTGTTCCAGGTGAGGGGGATGGGGAGGAGGGGTGGGGGACTCGAGAGGAGCGGGGAGAAAGGAGGGGTTGAGGGAGGAGGAGGAGTGAGGTTCAGGCAGGCCGTGCTTGCCTGTGTGATTGCCTTGCCTCCCAAAAGGTGTTGTGCCAGCCAGCCGCCTGATGACAGCACTTCCACAACTTCTCCTCCCCTCCCGGACGCCCCCACACCTGCCCCCCCTGCAGTGCACTCGCGTGTGTGGCAAGCCGCTGGACTGCGGGCGCCACAAGTGTGAGGCGGTGTGCCACTCCGGCTCCTGCGGCGGCTGCCAGCTGGCGGGCCCCAAGGCCTGCCCCTGTGGCAAGCAGCAGCTGCCGCACGCGGCGTGCGACGTCGTGGTGCCGCCCTGTGGGGAGACCTGCGGCAAGCTGCTCGCCTGTGGGGTGCACTGCTGCCACGAGAGGTGCGGGGGGCAGGGAGGAATTTGGGGGGCGGGCGGGGCAGGCACGTGTGGCCTGAGTGGGGTGGGAGCAGGAGAGAGGGAGGTGGGCGGGCACATCATAACCCTGGAGACTGGCGCTGGATGCTGGGATGCATCTCAGCATGTGCGTCTAGGGTGGGCACAGCCTGGGCCGGCCAGCACCCTCCGTAAGCCCAACATGTCCCCCCACCATCTTGCCCGCCCACCAATTGGTTGTCGCCGTGCCTGCTGCCCCTGCCCCTGCCCCGTGCCGCAGGTGCCACGCGGGCGCCTGCACCACGGTGTGCCGCGCGACGGTGGAGAAGAGCTGCGAGTGTGGCAAGACGCAGCGCACAGTGCAGGTGTGCGGGTGGTGGCACTGTGGGCGGCTTGGGATGAGCAGCTGGGCAGGGCGCACAGGGGGGTGCAAGAGCGGGGGAGCGTCAGGGTGCTGCCAATCTCCCAAGGTGGCCTCTTGGGCTGTGCTGGTTGGGATCCTGTGGATGGACCTCATGCCACTGTGGAGGCGATGTGCTCGCGCTGCCTCCCCGCACACTTGCATATGCTCGTCCGTGCAGAACAACCAGTCTTAGTCTAGCAGAGTGTGAGCTCCGCTGCCTGCCTGCCTGCCTGATGGACTGACTGACTGACTGATCGACCGCCTGCCTGCCTGACACGTTGCCTTACCCGCCTGCCCGCAGTGCCGGGAGACGTTCCGCTGTGAGCGGCGATGCGCCAACCTGCGCAGCTGCGGGCGACACCCCTGCCGGCGGCGCTGCTGCGACGGCGTCAGCTGCCCGCCCTGCGAGGAGGTGTGCAACAAGTGGCTCAAGTGCCGCAACCACAGGTGGGGCGGGGTGGGTGCGCGCAGGGGAGGGCAGGGAAAGTGTTTAGGTTGGTGGGTGGGCCTTTCAAGGTGGAATGGCACCTTGGGAGTTGAATCAAGCCAGCACTCGCTGGACCCCCATGCTTGGTGCTGTTGCATCTCTGCATTCGTCTTTCCGGTCCCCCTCCAATTCTATCCTCGTGATTCACTTGGCTGCTGGCTGCGGTGCGCTGCCCCCCCGCTCCCGCAGGTGCCCCGCGCCCTGCCACACCGGCGAGTGCGCGCCGTGCCCGCTGTCCGCCCGCATCAGCTGCGCCTGCGGGCGCACGCAGTACAGCGTGCCGTGTGGGCGGGAGTCCGGAGCGCTGCCGCCCAGGTGCAGCCACGCGTGCCCCGTGCCGGCGCTGTGCCGGCACGCCGCCGCGCTGCCGCCGCACCGCTGCCACTTTGGGGCCTGCCCGCCCTGCCCGCACCCCTGTGGCACTCAGGTGAGCACACTGCCTGCCTATTTGGGCTACCTGCCTGTTTTGACTTTGTGGCAAGGTTGGTCAACTTCCTTGGATGCATTGAAGTTGCCGCTGCCAAGTGCTGCTCTTAAAATGCAGCTCAGTTGCCCCAATTATAAAGTCACATTGTCATGGTCCTCCCTCCTTTCTGGGCTATGCAGCTGGCCTGCGGGCACGGCTGCAGCTCCCCACACTGCCACGACCCGCCGCAGCCAGCAGTGCCAGACCACCGGCCGCCGCCGCCGCCAGTGGCGCCCACAGGGCCTCCGGGCGCAGGCGCCAGCAGCAGCGGCAGCAGCGGGCTCAGCAAGCAGCAGCGCGATGCGATGCAGCAGCCGCCGCCGGCGCAGGCGGCGGCAGCAGAGGCCCGGCGGTTGCAGGAGGCGATGCCGCGCACTCAGCAAGGGCTGCTGACGGCCTGCCCGGCCTGCCCAGTGCCTGTGCCGGTGACATGCCTGGGGCAGCACACGACTGTGCAGGTGAGGTGTGGGAAGCTTGGTCCGGCTGTCGTCGCCTGCCTGCCTGCCTGCCTGCCGGGCATCGCCTGCCTGCCTGACTCACTCACTGACCGACAGCGCTGCCTTGACAGCCCGCCATGATCATTCCCACCCCTCTTCTGCTTCGCTAGCCAGTTCTCTCCATACTCGAATACACTGCGTGGCTGAGGCTGCCAACTTGCCTCCTCCCTGTGCCCGCCTGCCGCCCCTGGTTCACCCGCCTGCAGGTGCCCTGCAGCAGTGCAGCCCCCTTCTCTTGCGAGCAGCCCTGCGGGCAGCCGCTGGCCTGCGGCAACCACTCCTGCCAGGCACGCTGCCACAGTCCGGCAGCCGAGCCCTGCGCGCAGTGCGCCCTGCCCTGCCAGCGGCCGCGCGGCACCTGCCAGCACGCCTGCCTGCGGCCCTGCCACCCGCCAAGCGAGGCCTGCCCGGCGTGTGCGGTGCCCGTCCACCAGCCCTGCCACTGCGGCAAGACGACCCTGGACTTTGCGTGCAGCGAGGTGACGGCGGCGGCGCTGCCGCCCAAGCGCCTGTGCTGCGGCAAGCCCTGCCACCGCCTGCTGCCCGGCTGCCCGCACGTCTGCCAGCGCGCCTGCCACGCCGGCGGCTGCACCAGCGAGGGCTGCTCAGCCGAGGTCACCGTGCGCTGCGGCTGCAAGCGGCTGAAGAAGAAGCTGGGGTGCAGCGGGGTGCAGTCCCTGCTGCTGGCCGCCACAGGCAGCGCTGCCTACGACGGGGCAACCTCCCTGCGCCTCCTCCCATGCGACGACGGCTGCGCCAAGGCGGCGGCGGCCGAGGCGGCGGCGGGCAAGGCGGGCACCGACGCTGGCGCTGGCAGCAGCGGCGGCAGCAGTGGCGGCGGCGCCGCCAAGGGTCGGCTGGTTGAGGCAGCAGCGGCAGCAGCGGCGGCGGGCGCTTCAGCGGACGAGCAGCCTCGGCGGAAGCTGAGCAAAGAGGAGAAGGCGGCGGAGCGGGAGGCGGCACGGCTGGCCAAGCTGGCAGCGCAGCAGCGCAAGCAGCTGCAACAGCTGCTGGTGCTGGGGGTGGTGGTGGTGGTGGCGGTGCTGCTGGCACTGGGGGTGCGCAGCCTGCTGCTGCTTGCCGACCAGGCGGCGCACGAGAAGTGGAGGACAGAGCTGTAAGGCTGCCAGGCTGGCGCAGCACGGGAGGCTGTCTGCGCAATGGTGCCCCACATTGGTGCTCCTCCTCCACTGCCTGTGACCCTGCTGGTCTTGCAACCCATTTTGTAAGCTGCGTGGTTGCAAGGAGAGCCTGTCTAGCAAGAGAAAGAAACACAGGGCGGGACGGGGCGGGACGGGGAAGAGGGCAGCAGCATGCAAGGAGCGCAAAGGGAAGCATGGGGGAACAGGTGACGCAGTGTGTGGGGGAAAACTGTGCACGGGTGCCAAAGCGGAACAGGGGGGGCCGCAGCGGCATGCCAGTGTGTGGGTGGAGGCTTAAGAAAGTGTAGAAAAGTAGTAGGGAGCATGGCGCAGGAAGCAGCACCGCGTACGTCTGGCAGTGGACTGGCATGGCATGAGCGGAGCAGGTGGCCATCAGTCACGCAGCAGGGCTGTCTGCCCGGTGCGCGCGCCTGCAGCCAAAGACTGCAAAGCCACGGCCTGCCTGCCTGGACCAAGCCAGGCGCCCACGGTAGCCCAGGCGGGGTGCCTCTCTGACTGCAGCCCCACTGTGTGCCTGCAAATGAGGCCTGCCTTGGGCCTGCACAAGGCACTGCCTGCCTGCCTCACTGCCTGAAGGAGATGACCAGCTTGCGCACGGTGCGCACAAAGACCGGCCAGGGCGCCTCGGCCTGCAGCAGCAGCCAGTCGCCGTCCACGTCTTGGTACACCAGCCGCGCTTTGGCTCCGGCCTCGCCACCTGGCAGGCGGTCTGCAGGGGCAGAGGAGGCGACACGTGGGAGGGCAGCAGCAGCAACAGAGCGTGAGGAGGCAGTCATTGGGAGCATCGGAGCGCATGGAGCAGAAGGCGACACAAAAGAAAGGGACTGAAGAGAGGCCACGGGATCAGGCACAGCCAGAGGCGTGCTGCCCAGCCATGCGCTGCCGCGTGGTGTCAGTCAGGTCTCCAAAACTCCACCACTCCACCACGTAACCACTCCACCGTCTGAGCTGCTCATGCCCAGCAGCAGCGCGAGGAGCCACCACACACATGTGCACACAGGCATATGAACACACACAGGCACATGCACACATGCACACACGTGCATGCCTGGCACGCACCCGCAAAGCGCGTGCACACCGCCTCCAGGAGCTCTGCATGCCCCTGGTACAGAGCCACGGTCACCTCCCCCACATGCTGAGCCGCCTCTGCCGGCGCCACAAGCACTTCCACGGGAGTGGACATGTCTGTGCTGCCCTGCTCCGCACCCAGGGCTGCTCTGTTGGCAGCGGCAGGGGCACCGGCGGCTGCAGCAGCACGAGGCTCTGCCTTGACCGCGGCTGCGGGGCGTGAGGTGGCCTGCTGCACGTGCCGCTGCTGCTCGCTGCTGGCGGCGCCGCCGCCGTCGCGCTGCATGCTGGTGGGGTTGCTGCCCGCGTGCTCCTGGTGCTCCGCCTTGAGAGCAGCAACTGCTGACTTGACGGCCGCACCAGCCAGCTTGCCCGGGCGGCTGCTGCCATCTGCCGTCAGAGCCGCGGCCGCCTGCACAGCCGGGGCTGCACCCGCCGCCGCTGCTACTGTTGCTGCCCGCTGCTTGGCAGGCTTCTCGCCAGCTGCTGCTGCTGCTGTCCGCGCTGCGCCTGCCTGCTGCTCCTTCTCTTTCTTGACCGGCCGTGCCCCTGGCTCCCGCTTCACCGGCCGCTCTGCGCTGCCAGGCTTGCCCGCCGCCTTCTCTGCTTTGTCCCCCTTCTCTGCTTTGCCGCCCGCCTTGCTGGCCTTGCTGCCCTCGCCCTCGCGCTTCACAGGCTTGCCTGCCGCCCCAGGCTTCCCTGCTCCTGCTGGCGCCGCCTTTTCAGGCTTAGCTGCCGCTGCCAGTGCCTTTTCAGGCTTGTTAGTCGCCGCTGCTGTCCCCGCCTTATCGGCCTTGGCCGCTGCTGCTGTCCCCGCCTTTTCGGACTTGGCTGCCGCTGTTGGCGCCACCTTTTCGGGCTTGGGTGCCACTGCTGGCGCCGCCTTTCCGGGCTTGGCGGCTGCTGCCGGTGCCGCTTTGTCAGGCTTGGCCGGCGCTGCCGCGGCCGCTGGGGCTGCCGCCGCTGAAGCACCCGCCTTGGCTGCGGCTGCTAGCGATGCTCCTGCTACCCCTGCCGGCTTGCCGGCTCCGCCTCCTCCTCCTCCTCCTGCTGCTGCTGCTGGTGCTGCAGTGACAGCAACTGGCTTGGTCTTGCCCTCACCCCGAGGCTTGCCTTCACCATTCAGCCGGGCGCCAGCATCCCCTTTGAGCTTCGGCTGCCGCTGCGACTGCTCGCTGTGCTGCTGGGCTGGCTGCTGGGCTGCTTGCTGGGGCTGCTGTGACGGCTTCTGGGCATGCTGCTGCGACTGCTGCTGGCCAGCACCGCCTGCTGCTGCTGCTGCTCCTGCTGCTGGCGCCGCGTCCGCGTGCTTGCCGTTGCCCGCCTCGGCCGCTGGCCGCGCCTTCTTGACAGGAGGCGCAGCGCTGCTACTGCAGGCAGAGATAGAATGGGTCATGCGGCATAAATCAAGGCTGGTCCGGCATCACTCTTGACGCAAGGAGGTCGTGAATAATGTGCATACATAAGCCCGACAGCACAGCTTTGCCGCCACCGCTGCCGCCCTCCCGCCATCGGCACTCACCTCTCTGCCTGTGCTCGCCCCGTCGCCCCTGCGGACGCAGCTTCCTGCATGAGCCGCTTGCGAGGATGCACGGGCGGACCGCCGTTGGCGTGCTGCTCGCGCGCCGCCTGCACCTGCGCAGCCTCTGACACCGCTGCTGGTAGGCTGGGCGCTGTCGCTGGCGCAGGATCTGGCCCAAGGCCTGCAGCAGCCATCCATCTTTGTCGCAGGGCTTTGATGTGCGCCATGGCCCTTCCCGAGCCCCAATCCTCGGCGCTCGAGGCGTTGCGCTCGGTTACAGAAAGAGCTAGTGTTTCTGAGTTTGTTAATGTGTGGGGTGCTCGGTTCTGTTAAGGGAGCTTGCCGCCAGCGGTGCATGGCGCAGCGCAGCATGCGGCAGCTGGAGCATGCTCGCAGGCTCACAGGCATCCTGAATGTGGCAGGTTCCGCAAACTCCTTAGGCAGTTTGATTGATGACATACCAAACCCTCGTGACCATCTGATCACAGCATAACTGCTTTGGTTGCCCGGCTCAGCTGTGAGCACAAGGCCCGCTGCACGTTTGGCAAGGTGCCGCTCACCTGCCACTCACCTGCCACTCACTCACCTAACGTCTTTCCGCCTCCTTGGCTGGGCTGGGGCGGGGGGTAACCTGCCATCATTGTTAGAACGCTGGGATGCTTCTCAGGTGCTGTGCTCCACTGCCAGAGTACACAGGGTGAGTGCATTATTGAGAGGACGTGGGCGCTACCTTCCAGGACTGCCGGAGGGCAGCCCACCAGTGACGGCATCCCTAGCTGAGCAGCACATCATGGTGATTTTATGTTGAGGTGAAACACGATAAAGGCACGACAGAATAGCATCGTTCGTGCCGATGCATGGGGGCAATGCTTGGGAGCCGAGGAGAGGAGAGGAGAGGAGAGGTCCCGTAGCGCGTTGCAGCCGTCGAAGAGCCCACATGATGCGGTTTAACACGGCAAGTTAGTACTGTTTTGTCACGTGACATAGGTGATCTGTTCCGAGCGCGTTCATGTTGCCGGGGCACACCTGTTAACCAAACCGTCCCACACCGTGTTCCTCCCGCCTCTGTGTTGCTTGCGGCGCCGGCGACTGCGCCGCAGACTGAAAATTGGGTGGGCCTGCTGCTCTGCCAGGCCCTCTACGCACCGGCAGCGGCGTCATTACTGTGCACTTGCACTTGGCAACGCGCGTTACGCAGCTTCCTTGCAGCAGTGGCCTCAGCCCGGCGCCACAGCTGGCAGGACGCCGAAATGCCCGAACACAGGCAGGCGGCTGCCGGCCCCCAGGCCTGTCGTTTCGTTTATACTTCCGAGCACCAGTTGGCTCCACTAACCTTCAGGCAGCCCGCCAGGCACCGAGTTTGGCGGGCTTCAGGGTTGACGCCCCTGCGTTTGAGCTAGCTGCACCAAACGGTCCTTGCGCCAGCCAGCAGATTGCAATAGAGCCAGCGGGTGCCGCCCAGCGCCAGGACCTCTCAAAGAGCGCCTGCCCTGTACGCCGCCCCTGGCGCCGCATATGCAGCTGGGAAGCCCGCCACAGCACATGGAGCTGCAAGCGGCGGGGCGCTACAGCACGCCGCCGCGAGCCCTGGGCTTGGGGCGGTCGGACAGCCCTGCCGCCGCCGCCGCCGGCGAGTCGCCTACCAGCAGCGGTGTGCGCAGCACCAGCGATGCCGACTATTCAGAGAACGCGCGCCTGATGCCCAGCTCGGCGCTGAGCGACGATGGCATGACGCCGCTGATACAGGTGCGGACGTGCAGGCAGTGGGCGGGCGGATGCAGGGACGTGTGCGGACCCCTAGGTTGCGCCGCACGCTGGGCAACTGTGCAGCGTTTGCCGCTGCGCAAGGATTTTCCTCGTGACCCTAGTGGCCTGACACATATGTTCCCGCCTCTTGCGCATTCTGCTGCAGCCATCGCGCACGCGGCGGGAGCGGGCGGTGCTGGTGTGCCGGCGGGTGCTCGCCTTCTTGGCTGCCCACTGGTCCAAGGCAGCCATCCTGGCTGTCCTCATCACCCTCATCGTGCTCGTGTCTGTCAAGGTGCGGTGCAGCAGTGCAGCACTGGACTGCCCAACAGCGCTGAGCAGGGCAGGCTGAAGCAGAGCAGCGCGTCCGAGGGCGGCGTGCTGGCTGCGCCGGTGCTTTGGCACAAAAAGGGTCACGTGACGGGCGCTGAAGAAGCATGCACATATGCACGACCATCAGGCTTGCAGCTCGCGTGACGAGGAGCAGCTGCCTGTGCCCTGCCTGCTCAGTGAAACCTGCCCCTGTCCTGTCTCTCTCTGAGCACTCCCCTGCCAGGCTGCTCTGTCCCGCCCCCCTGCCGCAGGGCTTTGGTTTCTTTGGGGACATCCTTGCCTGGTTCCAGCGGCACAACGGCTGGGCAGGCTGGGGCATCTTTGTGGGTGCGCTCCCTGCTGCCGCCGCCGGTGCCACTCTTGCTGTGAAGGCGAGCCAGCAGCAGCACGCTGCATGGCGCGCACCCCATCCTGCCCTGCCCGCCTTTGCTGCCCACTTGTCCCCATCCCGCCCCAGCCCGCTCACCATGCCTGCCACTGCCCCGCCTTGCCCTGCCCCGCCCCCCTCTGTATGCAGGCATGTACACCGCCGTGGTGTCCCTCTTCCTGCCGGGCGTCATCCTCATCCTGGGAGCCGGCTTCATCTTCGGCTTCTGGCGCGGCCTGCTGGCGGTGTGGGCGGGCGGCGCGGTGGGCCAGGCCCTGGCCTTCCTGCTGGCCCGCTACCTGTTCCGGTCGTGGGTGGAGAGCACGCTGAAGCAGAAGTGGGCCAAGTGGGCCATCATCGACAAGGCGATTGAGCACGACGGGTGGAAGCTGGTGCTCATCCTACGCTTCTCGCCCATCATCCCATACAACTTGGTGAGGCGGGTGGAGCGGGTCAAGCCGGGCGATGTATGGCAGTGTTTGCTACAGGCTGACAGACGCGCGTTATGTTGCTGCGGACTGCTGCGGTTCTTGCCAATGTCACACCTAGCCAGCCGCCTCCCCTGCCTGCTCACTTCTCTTACCCTCTCCAATTGTGCAGCTCAACATTGCGATGGCCACCACCAGCATCCCCTTCTGGCAGTTCACTCTGGTGTCGGCGGTGGGCATCATCTACGAGTGCGCCGTCTTTGCTTACTTTGGCAGGTGAGGGCAGCCTCTCGTTCCCTCCGCCTGCTGCGGCTGCCGCCGCCTAGACGGCTGTTGGCTGCTGCCGCCACTGCGTATGTCCTGTTCGACCTTGTTCCCGGCTGCTGGTGGGTGTCAGGTGCTGCGTGCTGCCAACAGCTGTGCTGCTCTTGCACCCTCTCTCGCCAGCAGCACCATCCATCGTCGCCAGCGAGGGCGCTCAATGTGACATGTTATGTAAGCTCTTCTGGGTTTCTGAACGCCTCTTCCCACCCACCCTGCACCCTGATGCAGCATGGCGGACAACATCCACTCCATCATTGCGGGCGAAGGCGGCCCTCCCCCCGTGTTTGAGTGGGTGATGCTGGGCATCAGCGCTGTCATGTGCGTCGTGGGCGCGCTCTTTGTGTCCTACAGCATCAAGTGAGTGGGCGGGGGCGGCCTTGACCATAGGGAACCACCAAGCTGTGACGTGTTTTGAAGGGTAAATGCATGGTCCGGCCCGGCACATGTGTCTTTTGGCATTAATCGAGCGGGTGGGACACAGAGCAGGTGGGCAGGCAGTGCTTGAAGGAGCGGGCATGTGGGTGGGTTGAGCAGGGCGGCGTGGGTAATAGGGTGGGAGCGCTCTGCAGCCTGCACAGCGTCCAGTGAGTGCTGCACTGCACGTCGTGTGGCCCCTGCTTCAGTGCATGAGGCTTTGGCTGCGGGGGGCGGTATGTGTCTGTCAGCACCAAAATGTAAGCACCACAGATGTCAGCATTAAAGGGCTGTCAGGGGCAAGGCCGCTGGCCAACGCCCGCCCATCTGGGCAGCTTGTGAGCAGCCACGCGCCCTCGCCCCACCCCACCCACCCACCCCAGCGCCCTCGCCGCCCTGCCCACCCTCCTGTGCCTTCACCGCTGCTGCCGCAGGCGAGCTGTGAAGAAGGCCCAGGGGCGCATGAGCCAAGCAGATTTGGATGCCCTGGGGCTGGAGCATGACGAGGAGCAGGGGCGTGCTGGGGAGGAGGAGGTGGGCGCGGTGCGCGTACACTCCAGCTACCCTGCCTCTCTGGAACGTGAGGGCTTCCTGGGCAGCAGCTCGGCCTACAACCACCAGTCGCCCGGCAGCCCAGAGTTTGAGCTGAAGGCTGTGGTGGGCAGCCTGGGCAGCAACGGCGGCAGCGGTGCGGGCGGCGGCAGCGGAGCAGCGGCGGCGGCGGCGGCGGCGGCAGCGCGCGACAAGGCACGGCCACAGAGCGCCAGCAGCGCCGCCGGAGCAGCGCTGCTTGCGGTCACGGCGGCCAGCGGGAGTGGCACGCTGCAGGCGACGCTGGGCCTGGGGGCGGGGGCGCGCACTGGCAGCACCAAGGCTAAGATCAGCCCCAAGCACAGCGGCAGCGGCAGCTTGTTAGGTGGAGAGGATGGGGAGGTGGCGCGGGAACCCAAGGCCACGGCCACGGCCACACGGCGGCACCCCTCCATTGGTGGGGAGTCAGCGGTGTGATATGTGGGTGTGCCCAGCAGCGCGCAGCGATGCGCAGGCGCAGGTGTAGGCGCTGCAAACGTGCCTGCCTGTTGCCGTGCGACCCTCACACGGCCAGCCATCCTGAAGGCTGCACAATTCATTCATCACTTGTGGGGATGCCACCTCCTTTCCAGCTGGCTTAGCAACTTCCCGGACGAAACCCAACAAACAGCACTGCAAGCCCCTTATACATGTCCTGTTCTGTGCCTCTTTCAGCTTTCCTCTCCCGCCGTACCCCCTGCCTGCCTGCCTGCCAGCCTGCGAGTCCTCTGAGCGTTTTTTTCACAGGGATGTACACACAATTTCTCTGTGCAAGCACAAACACAACGCATCTGTTCCGTCCGTGCAACTGTTTTGTACAACGATTGCTGTGCAACACCAGCACGAACCAACGCATCTGAGCGCAACCGAGAGAGCAGCAGACTTGTGGACAGCATGCGCTGGGCTGGCCAGGGGACGTGAGCCACTGGCAGCTGCTGCCGTCACTGCCGTGTGGGGTGGCTGCCGCGCACCGCCCTCCCAGTGCTGCCTACTGAGCAGGCAGCTGCGGTGGGTGGCTGCCAGTCCTCAATCAACCCCACTACTTGATCGTGCGGACAGGCCTGTGCGCACTTCCACAGATGTGCGCACAGCGCGGCGCTGGGCGGACGGCTGCCGCCCTCCGTTCGTGCGGCAGCTGCTCAGCGCAGCGGCAGCTGCGTGGCTGGCTGGAGGCTGCTGCCGCTGCCACAGGGCCGCTGCCCAGCACTCCTGAGCGCTCACTTGGGGAAGCCAGGCTTGGGCACTTCCACAGGCACTTCCTGTGGTGTGCCTGGAGACGCCTTGGGTCCCACCTGCGGGCCAGGCAGGGGGTGGCGCATGGACATGTTGTGGTAGTGGGCATGGGACACGAAGACCTCGACCAAGCAGTTGCACAGACAGGCGAGCGCATAGGCAGGCCGGCAGGTGGGCAGGCGCGTGGAGGGCACGCACGCGGGCCAGCAGGCAGCGGGGGAGTGCAAGGCCAGGCAGGCAGGCAGGCGGGCAGGCGGGCGGGCAGGCGGGCAAGCCACGCAGCAAGCCCTTGAGGGTGGTCCCACCTTGGGTTTCACTGCTTGGGTGTGGGTGGCCTCTGGCACGTCCCCCAGATCGTCGCCGATCTGCAGGGGCAGGAAATGCAGGGGGGAGGGCAGAGACAGGTGGCGACTGCGCTAGGAGCGACTGGTGGGAGGCTGGCACGGGGTGGGGATGCAGCCAAGGGAGTAGAAGGGGCGTGCCATAGAGAAGAGCAAAGGCGCAGTGCATGCATCCGAGGGCGTGAAGGGCGAGCGCAAGCACAGCAACCAGCTGTGGTGCTCGTACAGCGCAGGGCGGGGCGGGGCAGGATGGGATGTGCAGGGCCGCACATTGAAGAGGCAGCGCATTGCAAGATAGCAGTTGACGCAAGCAACAGCGCACCGGGCAGGGCAGGGCGCGGGCAGGGCTGGGCAGGGCTCTGAGATGCACATCGCACCTTGCCAATGTGCGACACTGGCTCGGCGGCCTGTGAGAAGCCGGGCAGGCTGTCCTGCAAGGGCGCAGGGTGGCGGCAGGCAACCTGGGTGGGCAAGTCTTGTGAGCAGGCCAGAGCGCCTTGGGCTGGGAAGGCCTGCAGTGAATGCTTGGCGGGCTCCTGGAGTTGAATCATGTTTGTATCCCCAAATGGTGGAGGTGGGCAGCCGACTCAGGCTGAGTAGCCCAAGCCGGCACAGCAGGCACGTTGAGCTCAAAGAAAAAGATGGACAGACGCACCGCCGCAGCCCCACAGGTGGCCATTTGCGGGCGCAAGCACAACAGGCACCCAACACAGACAGTGGACCATCACGCACGGTCAGCTCCGCCAGGCGTTCCGCCAAGTCAGACAACTCTGGGGGGGCGCGGCTGTGGGTGCGCCCGCTGCGCTGCGGCAGCCCCGGCTCAGCATACTGCTCCCAGCTGGGCACTGGCATGGACACGTCGCCTGCAGTGCCACCAGTAGACTCGGTGGTAGGGCCCCTGCAGCCCTGGCCCCTCACCCGGGGCGGGCCGGCAGACGTGGCATCCGGAGCATCCGACGGCAGGGTGCCCGCCTCATCCTGCTTCTGTGCCCCCTCCATGGCCGCCCTGCAGGGGGGGAAGGGAGCGGCAGGACTGAGGCAGCGGGTGTTCAACAACGGGGGAAGGGTGGGAGTGTGTAGGAGGGCGTTCCAGTAAACAGGCGTGCAGCAGGTGAGGAGGTTACCTTGAGTTAGGAGCGGACAGGCAGCATCTGGATGGCGGCTGAACCTGGGGCCCTTTTGCTCACCCATGCCGGCCCACCCTGTGCCACTGCTGTGCTGTGCTGCTGTGACACCGCACCCACCTGGTCCGGTTGGCCGCCTCCTGCTCCTCCTCAGACAAGCTGCGCCCGGCGCCCCCGCCACTGAGCCGAGTGGTGTTGTAGGCGGAAGCGGATGCGCTGTGCAGCCCGCAGCGGCGCGCCTCCATCCACGCGTTGCCGCCATCCGTCTTGAGGAGCAGCGGCGGCAGGGCAAAACCCCCGGCCGCCCCGGAGCGGCGGCCAACCGCCGGCACGGCGCGGGCAGCAGGGGTACCGGCCCAGCTGGCGCACAGAGCAGAGGGGCGCTTGGGGCTGTCCTGGGGCGCTTCGGCCGCCGCGGTCGCCCCCCAGCCAAAGCGGTGGGCCATGAAGGGCCCCTTGCCGGGCACTGGTGGCTCTGGCATGTCTGGGGTATCGACGGGCGGGTAGATGTCTGCAGGCGGGAGAATGGGCAGGGGGGCAGGAGGGCAGGAGGGAGGATTGGCAGGAGGGAAGGTGCAGAGCAGGGATGCAGCGAGGGACAGGACGGCAGTGGGGGACAGGAGGGCGGGGGAGATGTATAGGCGCGTCACAGCTGTGCCACGCCATGCAGGCAGGTGCTGCGCGGCTATACGATGGCTGTGTGAGTAACGGTGGGGCAGGCAGAAGGGCAGGCTGACGGAAAGCCTGCTGCGCTATTTGCCCTGCCAGCGCCAGAGAGTTACGAGGGGATTGCTGCAAGCAGTGAGCACGCGCTGCATGGGTGCAGGCAGTGAGCAGGCGCGCCCCGCCGAGTTGCAAGCCAGTGCCGCCTGCCCACCGGGCGAGGGGTAGCGCGGCGGCACGACATCCGAGTCGCGGCGTGGCACCCCGACGTCAGGTGGATATAGGTCAGGATCTGGGTTCATGGGATCTGCGCAGGCCGAAGGAGCCGCCAGGGGCCTGGGTCGGCGCGCTGCATGCCCACAACCGATCGCACATGCAGGCACCTTCACCCCTGCTCTGTTACGCTGCCGCCTCGCACACCCAACAGACGTGTGTGCTCGCTCTCACCAGGCACGTTGCTGTCGGGCATGGGGTGCCCGGGCGGGTAGATGTCTGGGTGGCGAGAAGGGATGTCTGGCCGGTCGGGGCCACGCGCCAGCAGCGGCGGCGCGCAGGCGGGTGCGGCCAGGGCAGAGACGCGCGCCCGCCCACCGCCGCCGATGCCGCCAGCCACGCCGCGGGCAGCGGCCCTGCAGGGCGGCCAGCGAGGCGGGGGGGCTCGTCCAAGGGAGTTGAGAGGCCTCCATGCTCGTCAGCAGGAGGGCAGAGGCGAGCGGAGGCAGGCAGTCGAATCTATGGCTCGAGGTTCGGCGTGGACAGAGAACCCCGACTCACCTGCTAGCCAGCACCGCGCTCAGTCTGGAGGCCATGCTTGGTTTCCGTGGCTGTCAGCCTTCCTGGTCTGGTGGAGCCACCTCCCCCAACCTTTGTACAGCTGCTTCGTGGCATCTACTTTCCACGGCTCCCTCCCCCATGCAGCTGTAGCCGCCTTCAGGCTAGGATTGGCTTGCACTGCGCCAGACTTCCAGCACTGGCACCTGAGGCCAGGTTGCAGCCTGAAAAGACGTCACTCTGAAGCCTGGCTGCTACTGTAGTGCTTACTGTAGTGCCAGAGCGCTCACAGGATTGCACGGTGCGGTGGGTGTCATGTGCACCCCAGGAAGGCTTTGATGCTTGCACGGGGCGGGGTAGGGAAAGAGTGGACCACGGAGTGGCCGCATTTGAATGAGAGGCTTGGCCAATTGATGGCCCTGCCTGCCCTCACTGCCGACCACTCAGCGGCTGCTGCACTCAGCGGCCGACCGCCTGACCGCCACCGCCACTTCAGCAATGTGTTGGTCTCCCATGTGGCTTACGACTTTCAAATTTCTTGAACTCGCCGTCAACTTTGTTGTTCGCGAGCCTCTAGACCGCAATCGCGACTCTGCTCTACGTCGGACATCCGTCGGGCGAGCACAGGTGCTCCGCCCCAAGGTGCCCAATTTGGCAGCTGCTGCCCTGAACTGGTGCACTCGTGCGCTCCAAGGAGCTCCCTAAAAGTGGACCTGTGTTGGGGCTACCACCGCTACCGCCAGCTACCGCCGCTGCCGCCAGCTTCTGCCGCTGCCGCCAGCTACCGTTGCTGCCGCCAGCTACCGCAGCGATGTTGTGGCCTCTTTCTGTGTTGCCTCGCTGACAAGAAGACGCACACTGTTTGCCCCCCGTACACTTGCATGTATCTGCCGGCAGCCCAGCACTGAGGGAGCCATGAAGGCGCTGTGCTTGGTGCCAGCGGCGAGCAACGCGAGGTGCCGGCCTGCTGCGGGGGTGCCGCCTGCCAGCACTGCTCACCTGGACCGACAGCCTCATGCCTTGCCAAGCCATCATACATACGAATTGGTACCATACTGTATTGATACCATGCCGTAATATGATTTCAAACGCACCTGGCTGTCCTGCAGGTCGGTGACTGCCCGCCGGTGGGGCGCCGTGCTCCCCTGGCTGGCAGCCCCCACCCCCGCCACGGCCCGCCTCAGCACCACCACTACTCCCGCTGCTGCCGCTGGCGCCGACAGCCCCGGCCCCAGCAGCTTCCCACACCTGCATGAGACTGCTGGCAAGGGGCCGCAACCCGAAACACTCTTCAGGCCCGACGCAGCCAGCCTGGCGGGCATGGCCGCTGCCGGCGGTGGCCCCGGCAGCGGGGGCAAGCAGGAGGGTCTGAGCGAGGGGGAGTTCCCCGGGTTTGCCTCCATCCCCCACCCGGACTATGAAGCTGAGCGCCCGCAGGAGCAGACGCCGGCGGAGCCGGACAACCCGCTGCCCGAGGGGCTGCCGGCCAACCACCCGGGAGGCGAGGAGGCACCCCTGCCCGAGAGCCCCCAGCCTCTGGAGGTGCCCCTGCCCAGGCGGGACGAGCCGGACCTGCCGTCACGCGCCCCACCAGACGTGAGTGAGGGAGCGCCAGCCGGGGGCGGGGCGCCAGCCACGGCGGGCGGTGGGAGGCTTGGGAAGAGAGGCTGCGCTGGAGGGAGAGTGGGGGCGCCAGCAGCCCAGAGAGCCTGCCATAGGCAGCCCACATTCACATGCGGCTGGGCAAGGCGAGCAGCAGGGGGCAGATCAGCTGTGCCCTCCCCTGGCGGCATCACAACCAGCGATTGCAGCTCACAAGCAGGCTGCTCCTCTCCTCTTCCCCCACCCCTGTTCCTCTGCTGTGCCCCCACCCCTGCTCTTCTCCTCTGCCCCCACCCCTGCAGATCGTGCCCTCCCCCGGCTGGGAGGAGGCCCCCCGGCAGCCCCCGCTCATCGAGGTGCCCGGCACGCCTGCGGCACCGCCCGAGTTCTCCCCCGGCGCTCCCTCAGAGATGCCGCAGCGCGGCGGCAGCGAAATCAACTTCCCTTGAGGGCAGCATGCAGGCTGAGGCTTGGTGGGAGGCGGCGGGCGCTGTGCCTCCGTAGCGACGTGTCGCGTTGAATGCCCCTGGATGCAAATGAGCGCTTGGGTGCAATCGTGCGCTTACAAAAGCTTGGGCCAACGGCAGAGCAATGGAAAAACGTGCGGGCGCCTGGGCCACATGTGCATTGCTGCTGCAAAGCTGTCGTGTGTGCAGTGCAGGGGGAGGTAGGACAGGAGTAGCGGAAAAAGGCATTGTTGGGAATGTCACAAAAAAAGAATGAGGTACAGGGGGAGGGGAAGGGAGAGGAGAAGGGAGGGTGGGTGGTGTGGGATGAAACAGAGGCAAGACCCTGTCCAAGAGGCGCCCAGTCAGTGATAAGGTGCCGGGAACAAGAAGAGGGCTACAGGGATGAGGCAGGGTTCAGGAATAAAAGGCGCTTCCCCTTTAGCTGGTCCGGGGGCGGGGGAAGGGGAGGTACCGAAGACGCAAGGGAGGCAAGGGGAGAGGGGAGGCAGGGCGAGAGGGAGAGATGCAGGAGGGAGAGGCAATCATCGTCGCAAAGAGACTGAAATGAAACACAACAAGCGAATGTATCATCGTCATAAGCCCGCATGGGGCGGGGCCCGTGTCATGCGAAGCCCCCGCAGCACAACAGGGTGCGGGACAGCTCGCAAGCCCCTCCACACAGCGGACCCCTGCCAGCACGTGACTCGACCCCGGCAGCAGTTCGAGCCCGCGGCGGGTATGCCCGTGCCTACGCACACGTGCACGCTTCACACTTTCATGCATCACCATTGTTGTTGTGGTGGTTATTGTTGTTCTTGGTGGTGGTGTGGATGTTGTTGTTGGAGGGCGGGCCCAGCTCGCCGCCGGTAGAAGGCTGGGCACAGCCGTTCATCACGACAGCCATGCCGCCCAGGGAACCGCCCGTGAGGCCGCCCAGGGACCCCACCAGTGACATGCTGGACAGAGCGCCTGCCCCCGCCATGTGAAGCATGCCCGGCTGTGGCCCACCCATGAGGCCCGCCGCGGCGGCAGCGGCGCTGGGACCGCCCGGGGGCATGGCGGGCCATCCGGCGAGGGGCATGCTGGGCGGCATGCCGCCCCATGGTGTGCCGGCTGCGGCCATGCCAACGCCGCCGGCTGGCAGCCCTGGCATGCCGGCAGTTTGCAGGCCCGGCGCCGCCGGCCAGCCGCCCATTGCTGCGCCGCCCATCGCTGCGCCGGCCATGCCGAGCTGCTGCCAGGGCGCATGCGCAACCATCGGCGCCATTCCAGGCGCCATGACAGCTGCCTGCATCCCAGCCGCCTGCATACCAGGGTGCGCTGCTGCAAACTGGCTGCCCAGGCCGGGGGGCAGGCAGCCGGGGGCCAGGGCGCCGCCGCCGCCGTTGGCCGCCACAGCAGCAGCCATCATGCCGGCTGGGTCGCTCATCGCAATCGCAGCTGGGGGCCCCCCCACCCCCACTGCCTGCTGCGGCTGCATCATGGGGTGGAAAGCCGCCCAGGGCGGCGGGGCAGCGCCCGCCATGCCTGCGGCCATGCCGTAGGCTGCAGCGGCGGCAGCCCCGTAGGGCCCCCACACGCTGGCATACGGGTTCTGCCCCATGCCCGCCGCCGCCATTGCCGCCGCATGCAGCTGCGGGTTGCCTGCCATGCTGAGCCAATCGGCAGACAGGGGGCCCGCCGTGCCCAACCTCATGCCGTCAGCCACTGCCACCAGCGGCTGCTGCTTCTGCGCCGCCAGCGCCTGCTGCTGCGCTGCTAGCGCCTGCTGCTGCTGCGCCAAAAGCGCCTGCGGCTGCATGTGCGCTGCCACCATTGCGGCTGGGGCCGCGGGCCCTGGGGCCGCGGGCCCGCTGCCGTTGCCTCCCGCTGCCGCCTGCTGCGGCTGCTGCTGGGCGGCCGGCAGCTGGTCCGGCTGCTGCAGGGCGGCCTGCGGCTGGTCCGGCTGCGCCTGGCCCTCCTGCTGCTGCGCCTGCTGCGCTGCCGGCGGCGGCACCAGCACCCCAGCACTGCCCGCTGCCGTGGCACTCATGCTGCCGGTGCCCAGACCTTCGGCCGCCCTGCTGCCCTCTATCTTCAAGCGCTTGGAGGGCTGCTGGCTGTCGGCTTCGGCATCGGACGACGCAGTGTCTGCCGCCGCCGCTACCTGGCCTGCTGGCGCTGCCGCATTGTGAGGCACCGGCTTGAGCACTTGGTGCTGCTGCTGCTGCAGGGCGGCCAAAGCTGCGGGTCCGGGTGCCAGCTGAGGCACCTGCACAGGGAAGCGCACTTGCTGCAGGCGCACAGGCGGGCGGGCGGGGGAGAGGGGCAACAACGTCAGGAGATCAGTCGGTGAGATATTGAGGGATAGATGTAGAGGGAGGGAGCTGGGGGGGCTCCCAGCTGTCAAGTAGCAGGCCGGGTGGGCGGGGGAAGAAGGCTGACAAGAAGGGCGGGCAGGCAGGCCAGGCAGGTAACGAGGGGCAGGCCACCGCAAGCTAGCAGCATGGCAGGGCAGGTGGGGAGCTGCAGCGCGGGGCTTACGTTTGCCATGCCAAAGGCTGCAAGCGCAGGGTCCATGAAGGCGTGCGCCATGCCCGGCACCGCAGCGGTCCCGCCCAGCGGCAGCGGCAGGTGCATCGCTGGCAGCACCGCCGGCGGTGCCAGGGTGGCAGTCGCCGTTGGTGCCGCCACTGCCGCTGCTGCCAAGTCTGCACCCGAGCCGCTCCCCTGCTCTGGTTTGCCAGCAGCTGACTTGCTCTTGCGACGGCCTGCACCTGGCGGGAGGTCACGCAGCGTGCCGCCAGCCGTCCAGTAGCGCTGGCACGTCTGCGGGAAGCGGGACGGCGGCGCGCAGCATGCTGTGAGGAGGCACAGCAGCAGAGGCGGGGCAGGGCCGGCCAGCAGCAGAGGCAGGCAGGCAGGCACGCCAGAGAGGCAGGCAGGCAGGCAGGCAGGCAGGACCGAACGTGGGTGCCGGCCGGCAGTGGAGTTGACGGTGTGGTAAAAGCACAGAGCTTGGGCCAGGCGCGTCAGCCTGCCGTGCCCGCCCCTCCGCCCAGCACCCACCTTGCAAAGTGGTGAAAGCGCAGAGCTGGGCCAGGCATGCCAGCCTGCCCTGCCATGCCCGCCCCTCCGCCCAGCACCCACCTTGCAAAAGTAGCGCGGCTGCTTGATGTTGTAGTTGTTGAAGTAGCAGAACTTGGTTTCCATGCTGCTGCAGCGCGGGCATGGGGGCTTCCCCTCTGCAAAGGGCAAGCAGATACACACCGAATCACGGCAATGTTGGGGTGGGTGGCATGTGAGCAAGACATGACATCAAGGCAGGGGCATGGCGTCACGGCAAGGACTGGGGGCACACTCAACCTGTGCAGCCCCGTGTGCGGTACATAGTGATGGGGAGTAATGTACAAAAGGGCATGTACCGTGCTCGCTGCTCCAATGCTCAGCACTGCACAGGCTGCCCCCTTCTCACCTGGCCGGGGAAGCTTGGGCTTGCCCTTCCCTCCGCCCTTGCCGCCGCTTGCTCCGCTGCCGCTGGCGCTTCCACCTGCCGCCCCACCAGCCTGCTGCTCTGCCCTGTCTGCGCCAGACGTCTGCTGATCGTCTGCCCCTGCACCACCACCGTCTTGCTGCTGCTCACCCGAGGCTGCACTGTCAGCCGACTGTTGCTGGTGCTGCTGCTCCCGCGTGCCTGCAGCGTCGGACGAGTGCTGCTGGTGGGGCTGTCCCCCCACCCCGGCAACGGCATCCGGTTGCTGCTGCTGCCCGTCGCCTGCAGCGGCAGCCACCTGTTGCTGCTGGACCTCCCGCCCGACTGCGCCTGCAGCTGCAGCTGCTTGCTGCTGCTGCCGCCCTGCTCCAATGCCGGCAGCTGCCTGCTGCGGCTCCGCTGCAGTTGTACCGTGTACCGCATGCTGCTGCTCCACTGCCCTCCCAGCCGCTGATGTTTGCTGCTCTTCTGCCCGCACCAGCGAAGTTCCGGGCCCTCCCAAGGGCTGCGAGTCACTCTGGGAGGTGGGTGCAGGCGGCTGCCTGCTGCCCCGGCCGTCGTCCGACACCATATCTGCGCCTCCCACCGTCACCACAAGCTCACCCTCCGCTCCCGCCGGCGCCCCCTGGCCCAGCGCCCTCTCCGTCACGCTTTTAGCGGCGAGACACTTGGTTCACTCTCCGAAACCTGTTTCCGGCGTCCAGAGCCTGCAGGGCGGGCAGCCAGACGTTGGAAGGTTTGGTCGCAAAAGCGCGGTGCCCACTGGTCGTGTGGCCACTCTACTTTATTTGCTTCAAAACCTTCCGAACAAGCCCCTGGCACCACCGGTGCCGCGGGCAGCACCCCTGGGCGAGCAGGCGGAGCCGGCCACTGGCAGCGGGAGTGTGTGAGGCGGCGCACCAGAGTTCGACGTTGGATTGCAGTTGCCGAGAGCGTTGCGAGCGGTTCAGCCCTGGGTACGCAAGGCCGCGCGAGGTCGTCACTGTTGTTACTGATGGCGCGGGGGCTTGCAGCAGTCGCAACGCGACTCATTTCATACTGAACCCACGCACACACAGAGCAGCCGAAACTCCAGCGGCAGGGCCCTTACTCAGGTGATGCAGATGTGGCAGGCATGCTGCCACGGTGGCGCAGAGGGCACCTGGCAGCCACAAATGGCAGGATACATGGTGCAGCAGATATGGATTCACTCCTTCCAGCAAATCCAGCAAAATTTCCCGTTTCCCCAGGTCTGGACAGCATTTTCATCAAGTTTTACAGTGCCAGAAGTGCAGAAGAGGGGCTGGCAGGGACGGGGCGGCGCCTCAAGCCACGGCGACAGCCGTGTCGACAGACGGCGCGGGTTGCGTGGCCGCTGCAGCGGCGCCGCCCCGCTTGCCGCGCTTCCTGGGGCTGGTGTCTGTCTCATCCCCCCCTCTGCTGCCTGGCGCTGCTTCTGCTTCCGCGGGCTTGCCAAGCTTGACAGCCAACAAGCCGCTGCTGCCCTCGATCCCGGCCTCCGTGTCTGCCACCGCCGTCTCCTCGCTCTTGCTGCTCGTCTCCGCAGTTGCTGCCTCTGCCGCCGCCTTGGCCGCCAAGCTGTCCACAACCTCCACGCCCACCACAAGTGGCGGCGGCTGTTGCTGCTCCGCTTGCTGCTGCTGCTCCTGCTGTTGCCGCTGCTCTACCTCCCCCTGCTCCAGCTGCTGCTGCCGCGAGGTGCCGGCATCGCTGGCCACCGACAGCGTCGGCGCTGCGGGCCCCTCAGTGTCCCGCTCCACCCCGGTCATGCCGCTGGCATCCATGGGCGCTGGCTCAAACTCTTCGTCAGAGTCGGGCACGTAGAGGTCATAGTAGGGCCGGGCCTGAGGGAGGGAGCAGTGGGGCAGGGAGAAGAGCGTGTCAGGTGAGTGAGGGAGGGTAGGGTGGAGGGAGGGTGGGGTGGAGGCAGGGGGCAGGGGCACAACGCAGGCAAGCCTTGGCAGGTCTTGCGCGCAAGTGGCAACCGGCATCAACCTCTGATGACGCCACTGGCCCCATAGCCAGCGAGCCAGCCTTCCGGGCGCTCTGGCAGCAAGGCCACGCGGCCTGCTCCCTTGCGCGCACCTCTGGCCGCGGGTGTGCCGCTGCATACTGCCGCATGTTGGGTGTGGCCCAGTCGGGCGCGGTGAGCAGCGCCACCGCCGCCAGGTTGTTGTACCGCTCCGCCTCCTCGGGGATGAACTGAGGGTAGTCAGGAGCACTGCAGCACAGCAGCGCATGCGCACCAGGGCGGAAAGGGGAAACAGGCTGTGGCAGGAGGGCACTGGGCTGTGTGCAGGAGCATGCAGCCGGCAGCAGGGGTGGCAGCCACAGCACGCCTCCCCTCTTGCTGGCTGCCCACCTGCCGCCGAGTCGGTGCAGCTGCCCTCTCGCCTGACCTGTTGGTGCAGCAATACCCTCAGCCACTGCCTGAAAACCCTGCCCCGCAGCGCGTGCTTGCCTGAACACCGTCATGAGCTTGCCAGCGGGGGTGTCATGGTCCAGCGTGAACCCCCCCAGCATGCCCTTCATGTCCTCACGCCCCTCCCGCGCATCCGGCCCCTCGTGCGAGCGCAGCACCAGGCGCAGCCCGTTCTCGGACAGGAAGCGCTGCAGGCGGGCAGGGGAGCCAGGGGGCAAGGAGGACGTTTGAAAGAGGTGCATGCAGGCGGGCGGCCTGCAGCTCTGGCAGAGTGCAGGCACTGAAGCACCCTTTTAAACAGCAGCACACCCCACGTGCACACCTGTACTGACCTCACACATGTGCACAACATGTGCACACACATACAGTGTGTGCCGTCGCTAGGTGCCAGCGCTTCCCCTCGTGCCATCCCCCCTCCCCATGCCCCCACCCCATGCTCACCTCGGTCACATCCGGCCCAAAGCACATGCCCACGCCGCGCTGCATGTTTGCCTGGAACCCGGGGTCGGCCACGGGGTCGCTCCACAGCACATCAGAGGCCAGGCGCGAGGCGCCCACGCCATTGGGGTCCATCCCGCCTTTGGTGGCCCGCTGCAGGTCCTCTAAGCTGCCCAGTGTCACATCGTCCAGCCCTGCTCCAGGGAACAGGCACAAGGCAGCATGGCATGGCGGCGGTCGGCAGGCTGTGATCAAGAGCGCCACGCCAGGAATAGCTGGAGACAGCGGAAGGGCGGCAGCGGGGACTGCGCGCGCTGCATGGGCGCCACGCCTGCAGGCAGCTGCAGGCAGAGCTGGCATGGCATGGCAGCGCTGGGCCTGCAGCACGGCACGCAACACAGAAGCAGCAGTGATGCGTGACTTTATTGCTGTGCATGTCCAACGCCAGCAGCAGGCGCATCACACCCCTCCTGCCCTGCGCTGCACGCACCAAACATGAGCGGGTGCGCACGCTTGCGCTTGTTCTTGCCGGTGTTCCGCTGCGGCGGCCGCCGGAACAGGCCGCCGTGCAGCACCAGCGTGTACTCGCCAATGCGCGCGGACAGGGGCAGCGAGGAGAAGAGGCGCTTGCAGGCGGCGTACACCGGCTGCAGGGGCGGGGCGGGCAGGCGCGCAGTCCTGACGTCAGGCCACAGCAGCAACAAAATTAGACGTGTGACTGACCGTGCACTGTCTATGTCAGCAGAACATTGCTCTGCTGAGCTGGCATGCCATGCATTGCGCACCCATGTGCTGGCAACACACGCACCAACATGCGCAAGGGGGCACCCAGCACGACGACCTGCACGCAAGCTTCTCAACCACTGCTGCACCACCCGCCCCCACCCAAGACCACCGAACATGCATGCGCCTCACCCGCCAGTGGCTCTTGCCATACTTGGCCACCAGCTCTCCCTTGAAGCCATAACACATGGTGCATGTGGCGCTCTCATGGTTGCCGCGCAGCAGGTACACCGACCCTGGCAGCGCCAGCTTCCAGCTGACCAGCAGCAGCAGCGTCTCCAGGCCCCTGCAACACTCAGTGTGAGAGCGATCATGCGGGGTGCTCCACATGCACCGTGCAGACGGCAGCAGCACCTGCTCCTCCGCTGTGTACGCTGGGCATCACACGCCAGACCACAGAGCAGCGCTGCAAGTGGCACACCAGGTGCAGCGGCTGGGGCTGCCGCAGGTCGCAACGCAGCATTTGGCCAGCTTGACGCACCAGGCACCGCGGTCTACGAAATCGCCATTGAACACGATCGTGTTGCTGGCTGAGGGCTGCCCCACCACCTCCATCCTGCAGTGGCAGAGCAGGCGGAAGTATGAGAAGCGGCGGCGCATGGCCTCCCCCAAATGCCTGCAAGAACAGCTCTGGTTGATGGGCGGCGTGCTCCTGCTGCTGCAGCGGCAGTTGCTGGCTTGCAGCTGCTGCTGTCCTGACACGATGATGCTGGGGTTGATGGTGAGAGCCTCGGAGCATGTCCCATGCCCCCAGCACCCAGCAAGCGCAGCTGCATTCAATCAGCGCAATGAGCTCTGCCCTGCTCACATGCGGCAGACATCATGGAACTGGCCATGCGTGTCGCCAACCACAACCACCTGCCCCTCAGCGGGCGGTGTGACCTGCAGGCAGGGGGGCAGCACAGCATGATATGTGCATCGCACGTCGGCGGCTTGGAACGCATTGCAGGGTGCAAGTGGCAGGGCAGGGGATGGAGCAGGCCAACACGAGTGGCGCTCGTCATAACATGCACAGATTGCAGTGCGGTCAGAGTGGCAAGGAGGGACAGGCGGAGGTCAGCTGGGACGCGTCGCCGCCGGACAAGCGCACTACCACCACCGCCACCCACCCACCCAGCACCCAACCGCCACCCCGGCGGCGCGCCCACCTTCAGCAGCGTGGGCTCCGCATGCAGCAGCTGCTGGCAGGCGTCCAGCAGTTGCGTGCACACGTCGGGGGGCAGCACGCTCTTCAGATGGGCTGGCCCCGCCCGGGAGGCATCGTCCAATTTGACTGCGAGGTCACGGACCCACTCTGGGGAGAACACCGAGTCCTCGGGCAGAGCCACCGCGGGGAGGCTGGGGCCGTCTTGCATTTGAATTGGGCCCCGTTTCAGGCGCTTGCCAGCAGGTGGGGGCTGCAGCACCGCACCCGGTGGTCGAGCGAAGATGGGCGCGCACCAGCGACGCCTGTCTTGGAGAACGCACAAGTTTTGCCACGAGGGCGCCCCATGCAGGGACCTCCTTCTGCAAGCAAGTCAACATTCCGTGAGCATCTGCGTCGATTCGCTGAACCAATCGCAGTAAACAGCGGCCTGCGATCGACTGCCGTGTCGGCAAGCCTGCCCATCACCCCGCCTGCGGCGCCTCTGGGGCGCTGTAAAGCATGGGAGACTATCGCCGACAGAGCGGGGGCTATGGCCATGGCGGGGGCGGCCACAAGCGTCGGCGGGAGGAGGAGGCGCCCGTAGACCCTTCTAAGCTGCTGCTGTCCAGCCTGCTGACAGTGGGAGATCCCCAGGTGGGCTGGTTGAAAAGATGCGGCGCGCGGGTAGCGCCAAGGACACCCTAGCGAGGCTGCCGCCAGCCGCCGCCGCCGCCGCCGCTGCCACTGCTGCTGCGCTCAGGACAGCACCCCACCCTCAGCATTGCAACCCGTCACGGACACATTCCGCACATGGGTGTATCTACAATACAGGAGGGAAGCTTCCAGCTGGACGAGGAGTCGCTGGGCGGGGTGGTGCGGGCGCTGCGGCGCGAGGCGCGCGCCAACCCGCTGCTGGTGCACGGCATGCTGTGCGACTGTGCGGTGCAGCTGGCGCACAAGGCCCCTGTGTATGCTCTCATCGTGGGTGAGTGAGTCAGGGGGCGTTGCGGTGTGCGGTTGTTTAGCTGATGAAGCGCAGGGTGCCGGTATCCGGTGCTCCCGCCGCCAATAGCAGCGGGGTGGCATTGGTGGGCTGCTGTGCAAGCTGCGGCCCGCCGGCGCGTGCATGCATGCCCACCAACCTTCCTGTCCTCCAGTGCAGCGCACCCAACTAGTGTGCACGCACCATCGCTCAGCACCCGCCGCAGTGGTTTGAAAGAGGCATGAGATTGGTGTGCTGGCAAGCTTTTGTGACAAGCCCCACTGTCCCCCCTACACCTGTGTACCCACCCCCTGCAGGCCTGGTGAACGTGGACGACCCCGAGGTGGCCTCTGGCCTGGTGGCCCGTGCCGGCAATGAGCTGAATGCAGCGCTGCAGCTGGGCGGCTGCCCACGCCGCGCACGCCTGCTGCTGCGCTTCTGCGCTGCCCTCGTGGCCACAAATGTGCTGCACGCCGCCAGCCTGCTGGCGACGGTGCGGAGCCTAGTTGACACAGCAGTGGCGGCGGCAGAGGCCAGTGAGTCAAGCTTTGCAGTTACCTTACCTGCCTGCCTGCCTGCCTGCCTGCCTGCTGTGTGGGGCTGCTGCTGCGGCTGGCTGCTGTCGCCCCTGGCTGCTGCTGCAGGGGCCTCCGCAGGCTATGCCGAGGCCGCCAAAGTTGCTGCGGGTGCCTGCACTGCCTTGGCTGCTGCGGATGCTGCTGATGCGCATCCACGGGTGCTGTCGCTGCTCCTCCCAACCCGCCAAGCTGGGTCCCATCTCCGCCTCCTTACCCCGCACCGCCCATGCCTTCCCTCCCGCCACTGCGGCAGGCCCGGAGGGCGACGACGGCCGCTCCTGGCAGCCGTATGCCGACCACCTGGTGTATGCAGCGCTCATGGCATTGCCCTGGGGCGGCCCCGAGCTGGCAGAGTCGGTGCCTGGTGAGCTGGCGGCGCTCATGGCGGCGGTGGACGGCTACATGGCCAAGCGGCCGCGCGCCACCCAGCCTGGGCTGCGCCCCTTTGCCGCCGCAATCAAGGAGGGCGACCCCGTGGCCGAGTGAGTGGTGCACCCACACTGGGAGGGTGGGCAGGTGGTGTGTGGCTGGCAGACAGATGAAGTGGTGCTGGTGGGCGGCCTGGTTTGTATGCTGGCCGCCATCATAGATGGACGGCATGTGGTACGGCAAACTGGGTGGCGAGGGTGGCTTCGTGCGGTGGCGGTGACGGGGTGGCTGGTTGGCTGGCTATCTTTCCTGGCTTGCAAAGTGCCCTGCCATGCCTGCTGCGAGCACCCGTCCAGGCTCGCTGCAGGCGTCATACTCGCATGCTAGCACCCCGGACCCATCTCATGCCTTGCCCCCTGCAATCCCTGATCCCGCATCCCATCCCCCTCCCCTGCCCACCCGCCAGGAGCGACAACGGCGGCGCCAGCTTCCTGGCAGAGGTGGTGGCAGCCGTGAAGGAGATGGTGGAATCCAACTACTGGCAGCTGCAGTCGGTGCCGCGGCTGCACAACGCGCACGAGGTGGCGCTAGCGGAGGCGCAGGGATCCGACCTGCCGCCCGTGCAGGCGCCCGCGGCGGCGCCGGTGCAGCTGCCCGAGGGCGCCAACCCCACGCTGGTGCGCTGGGTGTTGCGCTGTGCTGCCCTGCTGCCGTGCGCTTTGTTGGCTGCGGCTGCTGCTGCTGATCAGTTGCTGCTGCCTGAAGCTGTGTGAGGCCCGCACTCTGCAAGCGCAGGCGGGCACGCTCCGTCATTCAGCGCCGTCCTCCCTGCGCTCCGGATGCCGTGCCCACCGACCGCTCACTGCCCAAGAAGCGAGCGCCCTGTGTGCTGCTCCCTCTGCCCCGCCTGACCCAGACGGCTCCCTCAACCGATGTCCCTGCCCACTGCCCACCCCCCTGCTCATGCGCCTTTCTTCGCCGCCCCTTGCAGGTGGGCGCGCTCGTGCTGGAGACCTTCCCTCCCCGGGGCATCATCCACCTTTTGGAGAAGCAGCACACGCAGGTGGGCCAACACCAGCAGCCAGTGGTGGTGGTGGCATGTGGTGCGCCCAAGGAGCCCCATGCTGCTGCTGGGCTCGAGCTGCGGCCATGTGCAGGGGAATGGCAGGAGGCAACAGGCAACAGGCTGGCCGGCTCAAGCGGCCCGGGGATGTTGCCACCTGTTCGACCACCCACACCTCGCCGCCCACCTTCCTGGCCCCCTCTGGCTCTGGCGCCCCTGCAGGGCGACCGCCCGCTGGTTGAGCGGCTGGTGGCTGAGGACTACATCCTGGACACATGCACCTACTGGGAGTCGGACCGGGTGGAGTGCGCCAAGCGGCTGGCGGGGAGTGAGTCAGCAGCCGCAGCACGGAGGGTTTGCGGTGGTTCAAAGGGTTGCTGGGTGCCTGCACAGCCCAGCTGGGGGTCTGGCAGGGAGTCGGTGCGTAAACGGCTGGTGAAGAGGTGAGGCAGGGCGGATGATGAGGCAGCCGTGTTGAGCGGGTGGCAGGAGATCAGTGCACAATTAAGGGGGCACCTGGCACTCCCTTCAGACAGCAGGCATCGCCTCTTCTTGTCCGTCCCTTTCACATGTACGGCAGGGCCTGTCCATTTAACCCCACCTTGCCTCCCGCACCCCCCCTGTTCCTCCCCTGCCCCCCCGCCAGGCCTCCCGCTGCCCTTCTCCTACGAGCCGCTGCTGTGCGAGGTGCTGTTTGGGCAGATGCTGCGCCTGCCCCGCCCCCAGTTCAAGCCCATCATGTACTCCACACTCATGGTGGACCTGTGCAAGTTGAGGCGCCTCTTCCCGCGCGCCATGAGCGCATGCGTCAGGTGCGCAGAGGGGGAAGGGCTGGGCGGGGGCCTGGGTGGTTGCACGGGGCAGAGCTGCGTGAGAACTAAGTGTGGTTGAGTGGGGCCAGGGGGAAGAGAAGTTGCAGTGGCGGCAACGCGTGCTCTTTTGGCCCCAGGTCTCCACTGTCCCTGGTTGGAGTGCTTTGCCCGCATGAACAGACGTGTTGGCCCCTCACCTGCGCCTGCTTCATCCATACCAACCGCCGCCCATTGGTCCTCCTCCCTCCCATAACTGTTGTTTGTTCAATCCTCCCCGCAGGGAGTGCTTTGCACGCATGAACGTTCTGGACCCACACCTGCGCCTGCGCCTGGCCGAGTGGCTGGCCTACCACCTGTCCAACTTTGAGTACGTGTGGCCCTGGGCCAAGTGGGCCCACGTGCTGGCAGCGCCGGCATACGACGGCCAGAGGTGTGCTGCTGAGGCAGGGAGGGCTGGTGGGCAGTGCGCTTGAAAAAGCAGAGGGCAGAGAAATTGGGGGGGGGGGGAGGAAGGAGTGGGGGAAGGGCAATACAAGCGCTGCCCTGCTCCTGCCTCACTTGGCGCCTACAAAGGCACTCTTCTCGCCTCCCCAAGCGTGTACGACTTTTCCACGCGTGCGGGCAACCAAGGGTTCCTTACAACTCGCCCCGCCACCCGTCATCGCTTGCCTGCTGGAGTTTAATTTGAGTCCTGGTTATCTACCTGCCCCTGCAGGCGCTTCTGTGTGGCCGTGCTCAACCGCCTGGTGCGGCTGTCCTACTGGGATCGCATCCAGTCGGTGCTGCCAGAGGACTTCCGACCCCTGCTGCCACCCAAGCCAGAGGTGGGTGCTTGCCGTCGTGCCGTGGGAAAGGAACGGAGTGGTGGTGGTTGTGTGGGTTTCCTGATGCCGGCGCTGCCAAAACGGGTTCCGCTTGCTGCTGCCCGCCCAAGCCAGGGGTGGGCGGGGCGCGTTGGTGGCTGTGGGAGTGGTGAGGGTGTGAGGTGGTGGGACTAACAGTGGTGGCCATCGGTTTGCGGCTAGTGGCGGGCACGAGGTGGGAGGTGAGAGTATGGGGGCCCGAAAGGAGGGGCTGTGGCTGCTGAGTTGATGGGAAGTGCTTGCCCACAATGCACCGCCCGCACTTCGGAGCCCAGTACGCCTGGTGTGCCCAGTGCGTGCCCACTAAGCATAGCCCCGTGCCAGCAGCCCAGCGTGTGCCAACACATGCCCCGTCCCCCGCCGCCCTCCACACCTCCGCCTGGCCTGCAGGTGGCGGGGCTGCCGTCGCCCGACGACGAGACCGCTGCCGCCACAGACCCCGAGGGGTACTGGGCCGCCAAGATGCTGCAGGTACAGTCAGCAGGTGCTGCCTTTGCTGGCATTGCCTGGCCACTTGCTTGCCTGTGGTGACGATGATTTCGGCCATCTGATAGTCCGTGCCTTGCCGCGGAGCCTCCAGCGCTGCCGCTGCGCTGGTGGCACTCATCAGGCAGCAGGAAAGGTTGTATGTTGGGATTGCCGCTGCCGGGAGAGCTTCACAGTTCAGGGCTCTTGCAAGCAGGGGCGTGCTGGGGCATGCGTGCCACGGGCCGAGCCTGTTGGCCACTAAGCTCTCTCCTGCCCTCCTGCCCACCTTGCCGCCTGCAGCTGGTGCGCAGCAAGGCGCTGCCCGAGGAGATTGACGCCTGGAGGGTGGAGCAGGTGGGGTGGTAAGGGTGGCGGTTCTCATGGCACAGCAGGCTGCTCCCTCTGTTTTGTTTGTTTCGCTTGCGCCGCATCCGCCACCTGCCACCCACCTCCCGCCCACGCTGATTGTCCCCTGCATTTCCCTGCTCTCCCTTGCCTTCCCACCATCGCTGCAACCCACTCCACTACCATGCCCACGCCTGATCACCGCTCCACCACCCCCTTGCTCCTGTGCCTGGCCCCTCATCTTCCACCCTGCAGGGCCTGGAGGATCGTCTGGGCGGGCCGCTGGGCATGCTGCGCTGCTGGGCGCGCTGCCTGCTGGTTGCGGGCGCCAAGTCGTACACGCATATGGTCATTGCGCTGGAGCGGTACTACGGGCCCCTCAAGAACGCGGTGGATGCTGCCGGCATGGAGGTGGGGTGGGCGGGTGGGTGGGGAAGAGGGTGGGCAGGGACCGGGGGTAGGTGTGAGGTTACATACTTGGTTCGATGGCCGGTGTCGTCGACCCAGTACTTGACTCCACCCCTGCAGCCTCCATCTTCCCTTCTTCCAACGTCTGAACACTCCAACCACCTCACAGCTTTCACTGAACACCCAACCACTCAACACCCAACCACCGATCTGCGCCCCCGCTGCGCTGCGTCTCCCGCTGCGCTGCAGGGCGAGCTGGCCCTGGTAGGCGCTGCCAACGCCGTGTGGCGCGCCTCCCCGCAGCGCGCCGCCATGGCGGTGGACCGCCTCATGACGCTGCGCCTGGTGTCGGCGGAGGCCATTGTTGGCTGGGTGTTTGGGTCAACCGGCGTGCGCGCGCTGGGGGACGAGAGCCTGAGCGGCGCGGCGTGGGAGATACTGTACAACGCCATCAACAAGACCATTGCGCGTGTGCAGGTGGGAGGCTATTGAAGTGCTGGGCAGAAAGGGTGCTGGCAGCGGGGGTGCGGGGGGGTGGGGGTGTGAACAGGGGTTCTGTGGAATGCCGTGTGTGCATGTGGGCTGACAGGGACCCCCTGCCCCACACAAGCATGCCTTGGCTCTCACGCACCCGCCCCTGCAACCCACGCACGTCCCCCCTGTGCCTCGACGCCCCTCCCGTTCCTCCTTCCCCCCTCCCACCTGCTGCAGGATGCGCGCGATGACCTGGGTGCCACCGAGGAGGCAGTGTCCCACCTGCAGGCGCAAGTGGATGCGCTCATGGCTGCAGGGGAGATGGCGGGGGACGTGGCGGCGCAGCTGGACGACGCGTCGCAGTCGCTCGAGGTGCTTTTGGGGGGGGGGGGGGGGAGGGGAGCTTGGGGAGGCTGGGGGCTGGGTAGGCGGTTGTATGAGACGGCGGCAAAGGCAGCGGCGCAGTTGGATGAGGGCGTACATACAAAATGCCGGAGGGGCGAGCAGGGCAGCATTCAGCCGTGGGGCACGCCTGGGCAGGAGGGTCTTGGGGTGTGAGAGGCGCAGGTCATGGGAGCTCTGGGGCCAGGGAATGAGGAAGGCGTGGCCTGTGCCTTGCCTGGGCTGTGCTGCTTGCACCCAACCACCGACACAGCAGCTCCTCCCTCTCTCACAGAGCTCTCTCCACACCCATGACCTTGCCCGCAGATAAAGCGTGCGTACGTTGAGGAGACGCGGGAGCAGCAGCAGGGGGCGCTGCTGCAGGTGGTGCGCTGCTTTGTGTCGGTGCTGGCGGCGGGGGCGGAGCAGCGCACTGCAGAGGGAGACGCTATGGACACGGGTGCGTGGGCTGAGGAGGGCGGGCAAGGGCGGGGGCAGAGCACCGTGGCGGGAGATGCGGTGGACACGACTTTGGGACAGGGTGTGGCCGTAGCGTTGCGGCAGGGCCAGCCAGGCGGGAACATATGGGGAACGAGGACATTGCTTGCGGGTTTAGCATGTGCCTGCTGAGCCACCTGGTGTGCTGGTACCAGCAGGGCAGGCGCCGTGCTGCTCCCCGGCGCAAGCGGGGCGCTCAAGCCATGCGCCCACCCCACTGCCTTCCCCTCTCCTCTTTCGGGCAGCACACTGACCATGCCCCCAGCATTCCTCCTGCCCCCCGTGCAGATGCTGACGAGGCCACCGCTCTGCAGGACTTCATGCTGGCAGCCCTCAAGTCCTTCATCCGCCGCTACAGCGTGCAGTGTGCACAGGTGGCTGACCGCATCTCTGGGGAGGTGCTGGCAGGCGAGGGGGTGCCCGCTGAGCTTCGGGCAGCTGTCGAGTCACAGCTGTGCCTGTGATGGGGGCATTGGAGGCTTACCGTGGCCTGGCCTGCATCTTCATGTGTCGTTCTCCTGCATGGCCCCTCAGTTCCTGCCTGAGCACAGCACAACTGTGCAACGTTGTAAGAGTACACAAAGTTGCCATGTCACTTGATTGAACAGCACTCAGAGACAGAGCCAGGTGGAGCGGGCATGCACTGGTGGCGGAGCGCATCGCGGGGGAGGGGCTAGCAGCGACAGGGGTGCTTGACGAGCTGCACCCCGCAGTGGAGACGAGGGTGCGCCTGTTAGGACGCCGACAGGGGCAGGGACATGTACTGTTGAGCATCAGGCGGTGCAACGAGAAATCGGTTCAGAGGGCTCACCACGCGGCAGCTGCCTGCAGTATGTAGGTTGGGTGGGTCTTGCGCCCCTGGCAGCGTGGTAGCTGGTGCCCCAAGCTCAGTATTTACATGGGCTCCCGAAGTCGGTGTGAGTCGACACAGCAGAACGGATCTCAATCATGGGCAGCAGGCTGGCATGCTGCTGTGTCACAGGACACAGTGCCAGAGAAAGGTTGTGAAACGCAGGCAGCCCGCACACGTGACAGAGCATCTGATAGGCATAGGCAGGGCAAGTTGCATCGGTGGGAGGAGCATGTAAGACTCCTGGATTTGTACAAAACAAGGGAACAACAGGAGCAGGACGGTAGTGTGGGCATGCATGAGGAGTGAGGGTTGGGGTATCAATCATGATGTTCAAAGCCTCGTGGGGCCGACATGGGCAGGCACACTTGTAAGCCTGATGGCAGGCTGGCTAACCGACTGGCTGCAGCTGCGCCCTGTCGGCGCCAGCTGTACAACAGAAGCGCGACCGAGTACAGATGACTGCTTGCACAGGGGGTGTCCTGAAGCTTGCGAGTGCAGCCATGCGTGCTCAGGCGAACCCTGCCACGCGCAGCGCCATGTTCATGACCTGGGCAGCGGCAGCGTGCAGCCCCTGCTGCAGCATCAGCTGCAAACGGCGCTCCTGCACGCGGGTGCATAGGCAAGCAGAGGCAGACTGTAAGGAGCTAGGATCACCAACTTGCACAACACAGCATTCAGCATATGTAGCTGCCACGTTCCTTGAATGCAAACCAGCATTCGCGTCTTGCTAACTGAAACAGCAAGGCGAGCTCCGTCTCAGGCCATGCTGACACCTCACCCGTGCGGTGCGCATCTCAGGCGGAAGCGTGTCCATCAAAGTTGTGAAGCCGCCCACCAGCTCAGCAGTCAACCCAGCAGCGGCGGCTGCAGGCACCGCAGCTGCCTCCAGCAGCAGGGAGTCGAGGTCTTGTGCCTGCTGCTGTTGTGACTGCCGCTCCTGCTGCTGCTGTTGTGGCTGCTGAGGGTGCTGTACCGACAGCGCCTGTTGGTGCCGTACTGGCTCCTGCCCGCCCTTCGGCGGCAGCGGCTGCTGAGATGGCAGCGGCAGCTGCAGTGGCAGCACCAACGGCGGTGCCGATGTAGGTGCGCGCTGCTGCTGGGTCCCAGGAAGCTCCTCCTGCCCCTGAACATCACCCACCCCACCCTCTTGCTGCTCCTGCTGCTGATAGGGCTGCTCTTGCGGCTGTTGCTGAGGCTGTTCCAGTGCCTGTGGCTGCTGCTCTTGTGGCTGTGCCTGTGGCTGTGGTACTGACTGCTGCTGGTGCTGCGGCAGTGCCAGCTGTGGCGGCAGCGGTAGCGGCCGCGGTTGTTTTGAAAACAGCGGCTGCTGCTCCGCCAGCAGTGGTGCTTCAAGCTGCTGCCGTCCGCCTGCCTGCGATTGGTGCGGCTGCTGTTGAAGAGGCAGCAGAGGCTGCGCCCGCTGCGGCTGGGCAGCCGGCTGCTGCTGCCACTGCTGCTGCTGCTGCTGCTGCTGCCGCTGCGTGCTGGCGTCTTCCATCCTCGGGCGGGCAGGCATGCGGGCAGGGGCGGACTGCGCTGGCTGCTGGACCAGAGACAGGTGCTGCTGTGCCTGCGCTTGTGTTGTAGCTTGGTGCCTGTTGCCATGCTGCTGCTGCTGCTCTGGCAGGGCGTCAGGGGCATGGCGGCGGAGCGACTGCAGTGCCGGGGCCTGTGGCGGCAGCAGCTGCACAGGCTGCTGGTCTTCAAGCTGCGTGCGCTGCCGCTTGCTGCCTCCTGACACAGCAGTGGGGCCGGCAGGCATGTGTGCAGCATGCTGATGGGGTGTTGGCTGTGCAAGCCGCTGCCCCGCCTGGGGAGAGGGTGTTGAGGAGCGGGCATGTGCCTCAGCCTGCTGCTCCCACACGTCATCCCCCTGCGCGTGCTGCGCCTGCTCCCGCCGCTGCTGCCGCTCCTGCTCCTCTGCCTTGCGCTTGGCGGACGCTGCTGCCGTGCCTGTCCCTGCTGCCTCTGCTGCTTCCATGTCAATGGGGCGTGCAGAATCAGCAGTACCCTTACTGCCAGCTGCCGGCGGCTGCTGCCGCTGTTCAGCTGGGCCGTGGCGCTTGGCACCCTGCAGGCCAGCTTCGGTTTGCTGCCTGGTGGAGGAAGGCCGCTTCCGCAGCTCCACCTCTGCTTCTTCCTCCCCTTGCTCCTGCTTCCGCCGCTGCCGCCTGAGTGCCCCTCTGCGCCTGTCGTAGCAGCGGCAGCACAGCCACTCCGCACCTGTGACAGGGTGGCGGTGCCAGAAGGCGGCCTTGCCACCACCAGGGCTGGCAGCGCCGCACTCCAGGCATTGCCGCGGGTCAGCCTCCCGCCGCGCTGCAAAGAAGCAGGGGCCGCACACCCAGCGTGCGCCGCTGACAGGGTGAGGGTGCCAGACTGCATGTTTACCCCGCCCAGTCCCCGGGCTACCGCTGCCGCACTGCAGGCACTGAATGCCCACCGGCCGCATCTGCCCGCCGTGCTGGCGCTGGTACTCATAGCAGGCATGGCACAGACGCTGACCCGTGGTGCGGCTGCGGCACCACCTGCAGCTGCTGTTTGTGCCGCAGTGTGAGCATGCTTGCCGCTCCTCCTCTGCCTCCTCTTCCATCCCCTCCTCCTCTTCCTCCCGCCCTGCAGCCTCGGCCGCTGCAGGTGCTGTTGCTGTTGCTGCTGCTGTTGCTGCCGCTGCCACCGACCCGGCTGCTGCTTCCTCCTGCTCGCTACCGCCTCCTCCCTCTGGAACCAACGCAGGGCCTAGCCCAGGCAGGTGCTGCGGGTGCTGCTGCTTGCGGGACTGCTGCCTGGGAGGCGGCAGTGACGCCCGCTGGCCTCCCACGCCGCTCCCAGCCGCTGTGCCAGTCGGTGCCAGTGGAGTGCCCACAGCAGCTGCTCTGGCAACCTCGGCAGGCCCTTGCTGCATCGATCTGCAGCGGGCAAGGCTCCAGGACAGGGTAGGGCGCCGGTTGAGAGCGGGTACCGGCAGAGGGGACCCCGTGCAGTTGCTGCGTGTGCGTGCTGCCTTCCAGCTGCCTTCTTGCCTCTCGACACTGTCAGCAGCGAAGCAGGGTCTCAAGGGCAGGATCGGACTGCTCAGAGTCGGTGAGGTTCGGCCTGCTGTGCTTTCCTCTCAGCTCCCTTCTGGCGATGCAAGCAAGAAGCACAGCTGGTGGAAGGGCAAAGAACTGTGCCCAAACCGGCTTGCCGCCAGATCAAGCACCTTTGAGATTGGGGCAGCTTCCTAGAAGTGCCCGGCAAAGACAAACCAATGCATGTTCCTGAAGCACGCGCAGCTGCCTGCCAGCCAAGTGGGTTGGGTGGCTCTGGCACCCCTTGTCGCTCGCTGGTACCCCAAGCTCAGGTTGTGTACAAACTTTCAAAGCCGGGGTTTAATCGATTGATGCATACACAACAAAACGGATCTTGGGCAGCAAGCTGGCTGGGTGCTGTGTCAAAGGGAGGTGCCAGAGAAAGGCTCTGAAACGCAGGAGCCCACTCACACCGGTGCTACCACCAGAGCATGTGATGTGCGTCGTGTGACAGAGGCAGGGCAGGTTGCATCGGTGGGACAGCTGGATAGGCACCAGACAAACAAAAGAACAACAAGTGCGGCAAGAAAGTGTGTGTGCGCATGAGAAAAGAGGGTTGAAGCATCAATCATGATGTGCAGAGGCTCGGGGCCTTGGGTGCCAGCTGGTCGGCAGGCTGGCTAACCGAGTGGCTGCAGCTGCAAGCTGGCAGCGCCCGCTGTTCAACAGAAGCGCGACCGAGCAACGGTGGCTGTGCACATGGGGTTGCTAAAACCTGACAGTGCAGCCAGTGCAGGAATGGATGCATGCTCAGGCGAAGCCCGCCACGCGCACCGCCATGTTCATCACCTGGGCAGCGGCAGCGTGCAGCCCCTGCTGCAGCAGCAGCCTCAGGCGGCGCTCCTGCACGCAAGAGCACACGCAGGTCAAGGGCCCAAGCGGGAGACAGTCGGAGCCACACGATATCTAGCGTGCATTCAGAGCAGCCTTAGAATGCACTGCTGCCAGGGTCCTCGCAAGCAGGCCATCACCCGACCACGAGTTGTCAAATATATGCAGCACTGCCGGGCTCCGTCTCAGGCGCTGCTGCACCTCACCCGTGCGGCATGCATCTCAGGCGTCAGTGTGTCCATCAGGGTCATGAAGCCGCTCGCCAGCTCAGCAGTCAACCCAGCAGCGGCGGCAGCAGGGATCGCAGCTGCCTCCAGCAGCAGGGAGTCGAGGTCTGGTGGCTGCTGCGCCTGCTGCGCCGGATGTGGCATCCCTTGCTGTGGATGCTGTGCCGGCAGCTCGTGTGGGTGCTGCAGTGGCTCCACCAGCTGCTCGGGCCCTTGCCCGCCCTCCAGCTGCCGCTGCTGCTGCGGTGGCAGCGGCAGCTGCCGTGGAGGCGCCAGCTGCTGTGCAGGTGCTGGTGTAGGTGTGCGCTGCTGCTGAGCCCTAGGCAGTAGGAGCAAGCGCTGCTCTTGCGGCTGTAGCTGCGTCTGTGCCAGTGCCCGTGACTCCTGCTCTTGTGCCTGTGCCTGTGGCTGTGGTACTGACAGCTGCTGGTGCTGCTGCTCCCCGCCTGCCTGCGATTGGTGCGGCTGCTGCTGAAGGGGCAGCAGAAGCTGCGCCCGCTGCGGATGGGCGCCAGGCAGCAGCCGCCACTGCTGCTGCTGCTGCTGCGGCTGCCGCTCCTGCCGCTGCGTGCCAGCGTGTTCCATCTCCGGGCGGGCAGGCATGCGGGCGGGTGCTGACAGCGCTGGCTGCTGCACCAGAGACAGGCGCTGCTGTGCCTGCGCTTGTGTTGTAGCTTGGTTCCTATTGCCGTGCTGCAGCTGCTGCTCTGGCAGGGCATCAGGGGCAAGGCGGCGCAGCGACTGCAGTGCCGGGGCCTGTGGCGGCAGCAGCTGCATAGGCTGCTGGCGCTGCTCCTCGAGCTGCGTGCGCTGCCGCTTGCTGCCTCCTGACACAGTAGTGGGGCCGGCAGGCATGTGTGCATCATGCTGACGCGGTAGCTGTGCAAGCAGCTGCCCCGCCTCGGGGGAGGGTGTTGAGGAGCGGGCATGTGCCTCAGCGCGCTGCTCCCACACGTCATCCCGCTGCTGCTGCGCCTGCTCCCGCCGCTGCTGGCGCACCTGTCGCTGGCGCTCCTGCTGCTCTGCCTTGCGCTTGGCGGATGCTGCCGCTGCTGCCACTGCTGATGCTGCTGCCACGCTAATGGGGCGTGCAGATTCAGCAGCGGATGTATCTCCAGCTGCCGCCTGCCGCTGCTGCCTCTGAGCTGTGCGGTGGCGCTTGGCGCCCTGCTGGCCAGCTTCAGCCTGCCGCCTGGTGGAGTAAAGCTGCTCCTGCTTCTGCCTCTGCTGCTCCTCCTCTGCCTCTTCCTCCTCTTGACCCTGCCGCCGACGCTGCCGGCTGAGTGCCATATTACGCCTGGTGTAGCAGCGGTGGCATACCCACTCAGCACGTGTGACCGGCTGGCGGCGCCAGAAGGCGGCCTTGCGCTCACCAGGGCTGGCAGCGCCGCACTCCAGGCACTGCCGCTGTTCGGCCTCCCGCCGCGCTGCAAAGAAGCAGGGGCTGCACAGCCAGCGGGCGCCGCTGACGGGGTGTGGCCGCCAGGTTGCGACACCATAGGGCCCCGGGCTGCGGCTGCTGCAATGCAGGCACTGCACACCCACCGGCCGCATCTGCCCGTTGTGGCGGCGCGAGTAGTCCCAGCAGGCTTGGCACAGACGCTCGCCAGTGGTGCGGCTGCGGCACCACTGGTAGGTGCTCTCCGTGCCGCAGTGGGAGCATGCCCGCCGCTCCTCCTCTGCCTCCTCTTCCATTTCCCCCCGCCCTGCTGCCTCGTCGCCTGCTGCTGCTGTTGCTGCCGCTGCTGCTGTTGCTGCTGCTGCCACCGACCCGGCTGCTGCTGCCTGCTGCTCGCTGCCGCCTCCTCCCTCTGGAACCAACGCAGGGCCTAGCCCAGGCAGGTGCTGCGGGCGCTGCTGCTTGCGGGACTGCTGCCTGGGAGTCGGCAGCAACGCCCGCTGGCCTCCCCCGCCGCTCCCAGCCGCTGCGCCCGCCGGTGCCAGTGGAGTGCCCACTGCAGCTGCTCTGGCACCCTCGGCAGGTCGCTGCTGCATCGATCTGCAGCGGGCAAGGCTCCAGGACAGGGTAGGTAGCCGGCTGAGAGCGGGCGACGGCAGAGGGGGTGCAGTTGCTGCGTGTGCGTGCTGCCGTCTCACCTCTCGACACTGTCAGCAGCGAAGCAGGGTCTTTCGGACAGGATTATACGGCTCAGAGCCGGTGGGTTTGCTGGCCTGTGCTTTCCTCTCAGCTCCCGTCCACCCGCTCCAAGTTAGCAAAGAGTTTGCTCACACATGGGCAGAGGCTCAGTTGTCGGTGCTCGAGGTGTTCCAAAGCACGCACGCAAGCACCCTGCGAGATCCCTTCTTTGGGGGGCCTGCAACAGCCGCTCCGCTTCTCGTCCACATTGCTGCTGCAAGCTGATCAACACGATGGTTAAAATGGACACGACGTCGATCAGTGCCTCCCAGGAGTGTCAGGCCCCATCCACCTCTGCCGCCCGTCCCTCCCAGCCCTGCCGCTCTCGCGCACCGCTCCCAGCAGTGTCAACCCATCAAATCTTGTTGCGCTGCCCAGCTTTCAGCCACCAACTGAGAAGGCATGCGGAGCTGGGGGCAGCTGCCATGGGATGGACGGGCCTGCTGCCTGGCCCACGCCTGGCGGTTGCGTGTGAGCTGGCCAGCACGGCCGCCGTATGCATAGGTACACCCCCTGCTGGTGCCCCAGTTCTGTGCTGGGTTGCCTGGCATGCCCGGTGGCTAGGCAAGTGCCCCCAGGTTGCGGCTTGGGGCGTGAGGGTCCTGTAAGCGAGGCGGGAAGGTGGTGGGAAGTTGGCGGCAACTCAGGGAAGCTGGGTGAGAGCTGAGGGGTAGGGTTCAGGGAGTCGAGCGGGCACCTCTGCCAATCGCGCGCCCCCACCTCCCCCACCACCTTTCCAGGCACCAAAGCTGGCATTCGCTCTCCATTACGTGCATCTGGGCGACATTTAGGCCAGGGAGGAACAGCACCAGGCAGGCCAGCAGGGCGGTCTGCATGGCTGCAGGGTGGGCTGAAGACCGAGTGGCGGTACCCTTGCTGGCGAGGCAAGCAAGAAGCACAGCTGGTGGAAGGGGGAAGAACTGTGCCCAAACCGGCTTGCTGCCAGCGTAAGCACCTGTGAGATGGGAGCAGATTCCTAGAGGTGCCGGCACGACAAACGCATGCATGTTGCTGAAGCACGCGCAGCTGCCTGCCAACCAATTGGGTTGGGTCGCTCCCCCCTTGTCGCTTGCTGGGGCACCGAGCTCAGGTTGTGTACGAGCTTTCAAAGCCGGTGTTTGATCAGTTGATGGCATACACAACAGAACGGGTATCAACCATGGGGAGCAAGCTGGCTGGGTGCTGTGTCAAAGTGAGGTGCCAGAGAAAGGCACTCACGCTCGGTCAGCCCACGCATTAAACTACAGGTACTACTACCAGAGCATGTGGTGTGCGTCGTGTGACAGAGGCAGGGCAGGTTGCATCGGTGGCAGAAGCAGGGGAGAAGACATGTCTGTCCCAAACAAGAGAACAACAATTGCGGCAAGCAAGTGTGTGTGTTTGCATGAGGAAAGAGGGTTGGAGCATCAATTGTGATGTAAAGAGGCTCGGGGCCTTGCCTGCCAGCTGGTCGGCAGGCTGGCTATCTGACTGGCAGCAGCTGCACCCTGGCAGCGCCCGCTGTTCAACAGAAGCGCGACCGAGCAAAGGTGGCCGCTAGCACAGAATTGTTGGTGCTTGGCCGTACAGCCAGTGCAGGCATGGATGCATACTCAGGCGAAGCCCGCCACTCGCACCGCCATGGTCATCACCTGGGCAGCAGCAGCGTGCAGGCCTTGCTGCAGCAGCAGCCTCAGGCGGCGCTCCTGCACACAAGAGCACACGCAGGTCAAGGGCCCAAGCGGGAGACAGTTGGAGCCACACAAACAGGAACATGCATTGTAAAGCAACACCAGGAGCACACAGCTGCCAGGGTCCTCGCAAGCAGGCCATCACCCGACCACGAGTTGTCAAATATATGCAGCACTGCCGGGCTCCGTCTCAGGCGCTGCTGGCACCTCACCCGTGCGGCGCGCATCTCAGGGGAGAGCGTGTCCATCAGAGTCATGAAGCCGCTCGCCAGCTCAGCAGTCAAGCCAGCAGCGGCGGCAGCAGGGATCGCAGCTGCCTCCAGCAGCAGGGAGTCGAGGTCTGGTGGCTGCTGCGCCTGCTGCGCCGGATGTGGCATCCCTTGCTGTGGATGCTGTGCCGGCAGCGCCCGTGGGTGCTGCAGTGGCTCCACCAGCTGCTCTGGCCCTTGCCCGCCCTCCGGCGGCGGCGGCGGCTGACATGCCAGCGGCAGCTGCCGTGGCAGCGCCAGCTGCTGTGCAGGTGCTGGGGTAGGTGTGCGCTGCTGCTGGGCCCTAGGCGGTAGCTGCGCCTGCTGCTCTTGCGGCTGTAGCTGTGTCTGTGCCAGTGCCCGTGACTCCTGCTCTTGTGCCTGTGCCTGTGGCTGTGGTACTGACAGCTGCTGGTGCTGCTGCTCCCCGCCTGCCTGCGATTGGTGCGGCTGCTGCTGAACGGGCAGCAGAGGCTGCGCCCGCTGCGGCTGGGAGCCAGGCAGCGGCTGCCACTGCTGCTGCTGCTGCTGCTGCTGCCGCTGCGTGCTGGCGTCTTCCATCTCCGGGCGGGCAGGCATGCGGGCGGGTGCTGACAGCGCTGGCTGCTGCACAAGAGACAGGCGCTGCTGTGCCTGCGCTTGTGTTGTAGCTTGGTTCCTGTTGCCATGCTGCTGCTGCTGCTCTGGCAAGGCGTCAGGGGCACGGGAGCGGAGCGACTGCAGTGCCGGGGGCTGTGGCGGCAGCAGCTGCACAGGCTGCTGGTCCTCAAGCTGCGTGCGCTGCCGCTTGCTGCCTCCTGACACAGCAGTGGGGCCGGAAGGCATGTGTGCATCATGCTGATGCGGTGTTGGCTGTGCAAGCAGCTGCCCCGCCTGGGCAGAGGGTCTAGCGGAGTGGGCATGTGCCTCAGCGCGCTGCTCCCACACGTCATCCCGCTGCTGCTGCGCCTGCTCCCGCCGCTGCTGGCGCACCTGTCGCTGGCGCTCCTGCTGCTCTGCCTTGCGCTTGGCGGATGCTGCCGCTGCTGCCACTGCTGATGCTGCTGCCACGCTAATGGGGCGTGCAGATTCAGCAGCGGATGTATCTCCAGCTGCCGCCTGCCGCTGCTGCCTCTGAGCTGTGCGGTGGCGCTTGGCACCCTGCTGGCCAGCTTCAGCCTGCCACCTGGTGGAGGAAGGCCGCTTCCGCTTCTGCCTCTGCTGCTCCTCCTCTGCCTCCTCCTCCTCTTGGCCCTGCTTCCGCCGTTGCCGACTGAGTGCCCCACTGCGCCTGTTGTAGCAGCGTTGGCATACCCACTCAGCACGTGTGACGGGGTGGCGGTACCAGTGGTCACCCTTGGACCGACCAGGGCTGGCAGCGCCGCACTCCAGGCACTGCCGCCGCTCGGCCTCCCGCTGTGCTGCAAAGAAGCAGGGGCTGCACAGCCAGTGAGCGCCGCTGACGGGATGCGGGCGCCAGGCTGCACTTCCACCCCGCCCAGGCCCCGGGCTGTCTGAACTGCACTGCAGGCACTGAATGCCCACCGGCCGCAGCTGCCCGCCGTGGCGGTGCGGGTAGTCATAGCACACATTGCACAGACGCTCGCCAGTGGTGCGGCTGCGGCACCACCTGCAGGGGCTCTCTGTGCCACAGTGAGAGCATGCCCGCCGCTCCTCCTCTGCCCCCTGTTCCATTTCCTCCTCCTCTTCCTCCTGCACTGCTGCCTCGGCCGCTGCCGGTGCTGTTGCTGCCCCTGCTGCTGCTGTTGCTGTCACTGCCGCCGAGCCGGCTGCTGCTGCCTTCTGCTCGCTACCGCCTCCTCCCTCTGAGATCAGAGGAGGACAGAGCCCGGGCAGGTGCTGCTTGCGGGACTGCTCCCTGGGATTCGGCAACACCCGCTGGCCTCCCCCGCCGCTCCCAGCCGCCGTGCCCGCCGGTGCCTGCTGCTGCGGAGTGCCCACAGCAGCTGCTTTGGCAACCTCGGCACGCCCCTGCTGCATCGATCTGCAGCGGTCAAGGCTACAGGGAAGGCTTAGGCTGCCGATTGTGGGCAGCGACCTTAAAGGGGTGCACGTGTTGCCTGTGCGTGCTGCCTTCTCACCTCTCGACACTGTCAGCAGCGAGCCAAGGTCTTACTGGGCAGGGTTAGACGGCTCAGAGTCGGTGGGTTGGGCTGGCCTGTGCTTTCCTCTCAGCTCCCTTAGAAGCAGCTTAGAAGGGAGCTACCCGCTCCCAGCTGCCAGCAGAGTGTCACAGTCACACATGGGCAGAGGTCCTAGTTCGAGGTGCTTCAAAACACGCACGCAAGCACCCTGCGAGGTCCCTTCTTTGGAGGCCCTGCATCAGCCGCTCCGCTTCTCGTTCACATTGCTGCTGCACGAAGCATGCTGATCAACACGATGGTTAAAATGGACATGACGTCGACCAGTGCCTCCCAGGAGTGTCAGGCCCCATCCACCTCTGCCGCCCGTCCCTCCCAGCCCTGCCGCTCTCGTGCAGCGCTCCCAGCAGTGTCAATCCATCAAATATAGTTGCGCTGCCCAGCATGCAGCCACCAATTGAGAAGGCATGCGGATCTGGGGGCAGCTGCCATGGGATGGACGGGTCTGCTGCCTGGCCCATGCCTGCCCCGCTGGCGGGAGTGTGTGAGCTGGCTTGCACGTGGGTAACACCTTGCTGGTGTCCCATTTCTGTGCTGGGTTGCCGGGCATGCCTGGTGGCTAGGCAAGTACCCCCACGTTGCGACTGGGGAGTGAGGGACCTGTAAGCGAGGCGGGAAGGTGGTGGGAAGTTGGCGGCAACTCAGGGAAGCTGGGTGAGATATGAGGGGTAGGGTTCAGGGAGTCGAGCGGGCACCTCTGCCAATCGCGCGCCCCCACCTCCTCCACCACCTTTCCTGCCACCAAAGCTGCATTCGCTCTACACGGCGTGCACTTGGGCGGCAGTCATGCCAGGGAGGAACAGCACGAGGCAGGCCAGCACGGCGGTCTGCATGGCTGCAGGGTGGGCTGCAGACCGAGTGGCGGAAGGTGTCCTTGCCGGCGAGGCAAGCAAGAAGCACAGCTGGTGGAATGGCAAAGAACTGTGCCGGCTTGCCGCCAGCTCAAGCAGCTTTGGGATTGGAGCAGCTTCCTGTTGTTGCCGGCAAGAGGGACCCAGGCATGTTCCTGAAGCCGGTGTTCGACCAGTTGATGGCATCCACAACAGAACGGGTATCAAGCATGGGGAGCAAGCTGGCTAGGTGTTGTGTCAAAAAGAGGTGCCAGAGAAAGGCACTCAAACGTTTGCGCAGTCCCACGCACGCAAACTACAGGTACTACTACCAGAGCATGTGGTGTGCATCGTGTGACAGAGGCAAGGCAGGTTGCATCGGTGGCAGAAGCAGGGGAGAAGACATGTCTGTCCCAAACAAGAGAACAACAAGTGCGGCAAGCAAGTATGTGTGTTTGCATGAGGAAAGAGGGTTGGAGCATCAATTGTGATGTAAAGAGGCTCGGGGCCTTGCCTGCCAGCTGGTCGGCAGGCTTGCTAGCTGACTGGCAGCAGCTGCACCCTGGCAGCGCCCGCTGTTCAACAGAAGCGGTGCAACAGAAGCGCGACCGAGCAACGGTGGCTGTGCACATGGGGTTGCTAAAACCTGACAGTGCAGCCAGTTCAGGTGAAGCCCGCCACGCGCACCGCCATGTTCATCACCTGGACAACGGCAGCGTGCAGCCCCTGCTGCAGCAGCAGCCTCAGGCGGTGCTCCTGCAAACAAGTGCACAGGCAGGTCAAGGGCCCAAGCGGGAGACAGTTGGAGCCACACAATTTCTAGCGTGCTTTCAGAGCAGCCTTAGAATGCACTGCTGCCAGGGTCCTCGCAAGCAGGCCATCACCCGACCACGAGTTGTCAAATAGATGCAGCCCTGTCGGGCTCCATCTCAGGCTGTGGTGGCACCTCACCCGTGCGGCGCGCATCTCAGGCGTCAGTGTGTCCATCAGGGTCATGAAGCCGCTCGCCAGCTCAGCAGTCAACCCAGCAGCGGCGGCAGCAGGCACCGCAGCCGCCTCCAGCAGCAGGGAGTCGAGGTCTGGTGCCTGCTGCTGCTCCTGTGGCTGCCGCGCCCGCTGCACCGGATGTGGCGCTTGCTGTGGATGCTGTGCCTGCAGCTCGTGTGGGTGTTGCAGTGGCTCCACCAGCTGCTCTGGCCCTTGCCCGCCCTCCAGCTGCCGCTGCTTCTGAGGTGGCCACCGCAGCTGCTGTGCAGGTGCTGGTGTAGGTGTGCGCTGCTGCTGGGCCCTAGGCGGTAGCTGCGGCTGCTGGTCTTGCGGCTGTGGCAGTGCCTGTGGTACTGACTGCTGCGGGTGCTGCTGCTGTGTCGGCTGTGGCGGCAGCGGTAGCGGCCGCGGTTGTTTTGAAAACAGCGACTGCTGCTCCGCCAGCAGTGGTGCCTCCTGCTGTTGCTGCCCGCGCGCCTGCAACGGGTGCAGACGCGGCTGAAGAGGCAGCAGAGGCTGCGCCCGCGGGGGCTGGGCAGCTGGCTGCTGCTGCCACTGCTGCTGCCGCTGCTGCTGCCGCTGCATGCTAGCGTGTTCCGTCTCTTGGCGAGCAGGCAGGCGGGCAGGTGCGGATTGCGCTGGGAACTGGGTCTGAGGCACGCACCGCTGAGCATGCGCTTGTGTTGTGCCTTGGTGCCTGTTGCCATGCTGCTGCTGCTGCTCTGGCAGGGCGTCAGGGGCACGGCGGCGGAGCGACTGCAGAGACGGGGCCTGTGGCGGCAGCAGCTGCACAGGCTGCTCCTCAAGCTGCGTGCGCTGCCGCTTGCTGCCTCCTGACACAGTAGTGGGGCCGGCAGGCATCCGAGCAGCATGCAGTGTTGGCTGTGCAGGCAGCTGCCCCGCCTTGGGGGAGGGTGTTGAGGAGCGGGTGTGTGCCTCAGCCCGCTGCCCCCACACTTCATCGAGCTGCTGCTGCTGCGTCTGCTCCCGCCGCTGCTGGCGCTCCTGACGCTTGCTCAGCTGCTCCTCTGCCTTGCGCTTGGCGGATGCTGCTGCCGCTGCTGCTGCTGTACCTGTCCCTGCCGCTTCTGCTGCTGCCGCTTCTGCTGCTGCTGCTGCCATGTCGACGGGGCGTGCAGATCCAGCAGTGCCCTCACTGCCGCCTGCCAGCTGCCGCTGTTGCCGCTTAGCTAAGCGGTTGCACTTGGCGCCCTGCGGGCCAGCTTCAGTCTGCTGCTTGGCAAATGAAGGCTGCTCCTGCCGCTGCCTCTGCTGCTCCCCTTCTGCCTCATCCTCCTCTTGCTCTCGCTGCCGCCGCTGCCGCCAGCACCTGTAGTAGCAGCGGCAGCACAGCCACTCAGCACCTGTGACCGGGTGGCGGTGCCAACGACTGTTCTTGCCCCCACCAGGGCTGGCAGCGCCGCACTCCAGGCACTGCCGCTGGTCGGCCTCCCGCCGCGCTTTGAAGAAGCAGGGGCTGCACAGCCAGCGGGCGCCGCTGACGGGATGTGGCCGCCAGGCTGCATTTGCGCCCAACCCAGTCCCCGGGCTGTCTGAACCGCACTGCAGGCACTGAATGCCAACCGGCCGCATCTGCCCGCCGTGGCGGCCTGCGTATCTCCAGCACGCACTGCACAGACTCTGACCCGTGGTGCAGCTGCGGCGCCACCTGCGTGTGCTCTCTGTGCCGCAGTGAGAGCAGGCCCGCCGCTCCTCCTCTGCCCCCTCTGCCCCCTCCATTTCCTCCTCCTCTTCCTCCCGCCCTGCTGCCTCGGCCGCTGCCGGTGTCGCTGCCGCTGTCGCGGTTGCTGGATCGGCTGCTGCTGCCTGCTGATAGCTGCTTCCTTCTTCTTCAGGCACCAATAAAGGGCGTAGCCAGGGCAGGTGCTGCGGGCGGTGCTGCTTGCGAGATTGCTGCCTGGGAGGCGGCGTCGGCGCCCGCTGGCCTCCCCCACCGCTCCCAGCCGCCGTGCCCGCCGGTGCCTGCGGAGTGCCCACAGCAGCTGCTCTAGCAACCTCGGCACGCCCCTGCTGCATCGATCTGCAGCGGTCAAGGCTCCAGGGAAGGCTTAGGTTGCCGATTGTGGGCAGCGCCGGCGAGAGGTGCACTTGTTGCCTGTACATGTGCGTGCTGCCATCTTACCTCTCGGCACTGTCAGCAGCGAACCAAGGCCTCAAGCAGGAAGGAGCCGCTCAGCGAAAGTGGTTTGGGTCTGCCAATAGGCAAAACACTGGTGCTTTCCTCTCTGGCCTCTCAGCCCGCCTGTGGGGGCCTGTGAGGGCCGCCAGTAGCCGCTCCGCGCTTCTCGTCCACTGCATTGTCTCGAAGAGCAGTTGCTGGTGGAGACCCTGGTCGGTGCCTTCCCTGGGACAGTGGGCCCGCCCACCTCCGCCGCCCTTGCCGCCGCTTTGTAGCCCTGCCGCTCTGCCGCTCTGCTCCCAGCAGTGTCACCACAAGCAAAGCTGCCTAGTGCACAGTCAAAAATTGGGAAGGCATGTGAAGCTCAGCTGAGCTGGTGCAGCCGCTGCTGGCTGGATAGTCCCGCCCACCATAGACAGACCTGGTGCCGTCGTGAAGCGGCCCCCGTTTCCACCCGCACGCAGCATGCGACCCGCCCGCAGATGGCTAGCCAAGGGCTATTTTTGTTGGACATGGCATTTATATTTACACTGAACTGTTCAAGGTGAGGTTATGCAGCGCTGCCACACTACCACTGCGAGAACCAAATACAAGGCATATAGGGACATATCAGGGAATCGGGGGCTCGGGGACAGATCGGGGCGCAGGACATGGGGGGGTGGGCGGCAGGCACAGGCATGAGGCATATGCAAGCTGAGCAAGGCTAGACATCAGTGGTAGAGTTCTGGGATCTCAGGTCCGATACTGAGGGCATTAAGTAGCGCTTCCACCCGCGTTCAGTGGCAGAAGGCAAAGGCCTGGGATGTGGCGCTGGCGCTGGCAAACCCGCCCTGCGCAGCCGCCTCCGCCTCCGCCTGGGCCAGGGCAGAGCACAGGGGTGCGGGGTTGGCGGCGAAGGCGGAGGCCAGGGCGTGGGCGTAGGCGGTCGAGAAGCCGTCACCGTAGGCCAGGGCGGTGGCCAGGGCGGTGGCGATGGCGGTGCTGTCGGCGCCGCTGGCAATGGCGGTGGCGGTGGCCTGAGGGGGAGGGGGGACAAGGGAGGAGGAGGTAAGTGAGCATGCTTAGGTAGGTTGAAGGCCATCCGTACTTCCACTGCTCGCGCTTCCATGCACATGCCCTGCCACTCTTCATCCTCCTTCCTCGCATCCCCCGCCCCTGCTGCCCCACCTGTGCAAACGCCTGGGCAGAGCCGGTGTAGCCGCCCGCATACGCCTGAGCAGCTGCTTGGGCAGCAGCGTACCCGCCACCAGAGGCAAAGGCAGACGCGTATGCCTGGGCCAGGGCGCCGTGCCCCACAGCGGCCGCCTCGGCTGCCGCCTGGGCCACGCCCGCCCCGCTGGCGGCTGCCTGGGAGCTGGCCAGTGCCTGGCCGCCGTGAGCAGCCGACGCCTTGCTGGTGGCGATGGCGGTGGCCAGCAGCCTGCGGCCTGCCGGGTCGGAGAAAGAAGGGGGCGGCGGGGACGAACGCTGGTGGGTGGCGGATGTTTACAGTAAACAGTAACTGCTCACAAACCCAAGCTGGGAAGCAGGATCAAGGAAATTGCAAAGGCAGGAGGGTGGAGCAGGGGGTACGGATGGGGAGGCGAGCGGGCACCCTTGCCGTGCTGCCGCCTCCCTCTCGACTCGCCACATCTTCCTGCTCGTCACCTCTACCTGTCACCACATCTGGCACTCACTCTGCATGGGGTGGGCCTGGGTGCCGATCATGCCGGCGAACAGCACCAGGCAGGCAAGCAGGGCGGCCTTCATGGCTGGAGGCGGGCTGGAGAGGGAGTGCCGGTGGTGTGGTGTTGGCGGGGGCAACTTGGTGGGCAGCAAAAGTGAGGGTTTGGAGGTTGAGAGGCAGGTTTGAGGTAGGTGCCGGTCTGGCCTGGTGGTTGGGTTATGTAGCTCAGAGACGGAGCAGCTTCCTGTGGGTGCCAGGCAGGAGCCCGCAGCCACTTCCCAACGCCCACCAGTAGCTGCCTGCAGCTACCCGGGGGCGACCCAGCTACCTGGCGGCCGCCACGGGCTCAAACTAAGGAAGAGGCCAGGATGCAGTGCTGCAACGTGGATCGAGTGGAGGGGTTGCATGCATGGTTGTGCAGAATAAGCAGCATGATATCGATGCACTGGGGGCGTCAAGGCAGGGCGCAGACGGCAGGTACACCCATGCTGGCCATGCTGGCGGTCTGGTCTGTGGGAAACGCTGTAACTTGTGCCAGATCACGCTTCATACAGGAGGTGGCTGCAGAAGCGCCCGGGGCAAGAAGCGTAAAGAAGCGTGGTCCCGAGGCGGGCGGTGTTCTTCTATGCCTCCGGCTTGGTTCTTCTGTAAACGTGAATCGGATCGCTGGGTGCGCGCCCTTGACCTGTTCTTCCAGCACGACGGGCTGCCGCCCCTCCCGCCGCCGCCACGTGCCGTCGCCTCCTGCCGCCACCTTGGGCGACACCACGTTTTGTGAAAACTCCGTGTCCTGCTCACTGTGTGCGTCACCGCTTCACTGCAGTCTGCTGCCCAGCAATCCCTCCACACTGTTCCGTTGTTTCAACAAGGGACACGCACTCAGAAATGCAACACCATACAAGACCAAGACAACAAGGAAGGGGTGGGGCCACTCAGAGAGGCTCCTCTGGAGAGCTGCCCAGCCGTGCTTCAGTGCTTTAACTGACGTTGCTTGCCACGTAATCTTGGATGGACTCACTCAGCCCTGCCCCCCTGGCCGACTGCTCAGGTGGCGCCTGCCAGCGCCAGGGCGGTGCGCATCAGCTGGGCGGCAGCGCTGTGCAGCCCTTGCGCCAGCAGCAGCCGCAGGCGGCCCTCCTGCAGGCATCATCCAGGCTTGATTTGTGAAAGGGCAGGATGGCCGGCAGGAGCAAGGGCAGCCAGGTCTCAAGATTCGGGTGTCAAGCTTAGCGCCCCCAGCGTGACGCCCCCACCTCTGCATGGTCAGCAGTCGTGCATATTTTGCGCCATGCTTTGCTTCTCCACCCACCTTGGCGGCCTGCTGGTCAGGCGGCAGCGTGTCCATCAGCGCCGAGAAGGAGGCGGCCAGGTCCGGGGTCAGGCCTGAGGCAGCGGCACCTTTGAAGGCTGCCGACTGCAGCAGCAGCGCAAACAGGTCAGGCCCAGCCTAGGGCTGGTGTGGCGGCTGCGACTGCTGCGGCAGTGGCTGTTGCGGCATTGACTGCTGCTGCTGCTGCTGCTGCTGCTGCTGCTGCTGCTGCTGCTGCTGCTGCTCTTTTGCCTTGCACGGGCGCTTGGCAGCAGGCTGCACGCCCCCACTCTTCTTTTCAGACGAAGCTGCCTGGGTTGGCCCCACTTTGGGCTGCTCATCTGTCCCGGTGCCCGCCTGCTGCCGCTGCCTCCTCAGGCGGTAGGCTGTACGGCCGTAGCATCGCCCACACAACCATTCTGCGCCAGTCTCGGGGTGGCGGCTCCAGTTGATTGACCTGCTTGGGCCTGTGCCGGTGACGCCGCACTCCAGGCACTGCCGCTGGTCAGCCATGCGCCGAGCAGCAAAGAAGCAGCTGTCGCACAGCCAGAGTGCGCCGGTGACAGGATGGGGGCGCCAGGTGGCTTGGCGATATGGCCCCGGGCTGCTGCAGCTGCACTGGAGGCATTGCACACCCACCGGCGGCAGCTGCCCATCATGCCTGCGCAGGTACGTGTCGCAGATGTGACACAGCCGCTCGCGCGTGGCGGGGTGACGGCACCAGTTGCCACTAGTGCTGGTTCTGCCGCAGTGTGAGCACATCCGCTGGTCTTCCTTCTGATCAGGCTCTCCGGTCGCCACTGCCGCCGAGCGCCGTTCCGGCCCGCCACTGCCGCTGCCACCGCCTGACGCCTCGGCTACCTCGGCAGCCTTCCCAGCAGCCTCAGAAAGGCCATGGGCCGGCCCCAGCCCGCGCCAGCCCAGGGGCTGCGCAGGTCTCGAGTGTGTGCCTTCGGTCGGCTGGCGCTCCTCGGAAGCCATGGCTGCCGCCTGGACTGGACCTCTCAGAGCTGAAATATGCTCGTCCCCTCCTTCAGGTTCGGCCGGGACACCCTGGGGTTGCACCTGCTGACAAGCCATGCTGGACTTTCCACCTGCCCATGAACGACTCAAGTGGATAAACCTGTCCAAGGTGCCGATCTGGCGCGTTCAATGTTGTGGCAACATGAGATGGGAAGAGTAAGCAGGAGCATTAGCATCGGGGGTGCCGATGCCACGGCTGAGGTGCGCTACTGTTCAGGGGGCGCTATGCAACGGTTGACGCCGGCAACTGTCGCCTGCCCCAGGTCTGTGGGAGCACTGCAAACCTGCCATGCTGCTGCAGGCACCAGCGCCACTGTTCTTTGGGTAGCATGCCGCCGCTGCCTCCCAGCTTGCTGGTTCCCTGCCACCTCAGCTGCTGCTACAGCAGTGACTGATCATGCCTAAGCGGCCCACAGATTGAGCAAGGGCAGGGGTTACGCCTGCATCCCACGCTGCTCAAGCTGTCGGAGAGACATAGATGCTCTCCTGCGACATCGATGTCTCTGGAGCGATTAATTGGTCAACCGGTCTTGCTACCGACGAAGCTGTGGTGAAGGAGCAAGCTGCATTGTGCGGAGCATACATGCAGTGATGACTGGAGTCGTCGGTGCTCTCCGTAGGTCCTCGTAAGCTGTATTGCTCTGTGATTTTCGGACATATGCATGTGCTGGACCATATTTCAGCTGGCGCAGATGGGGGGAAGGGGAGAGAGGGGGGGACGACGGGCAACGCAGTGGCGACAGCCGTGTGTGCCTGCCCAGCCTCTGGCACCTCACCCACATGGGAGCCCTGTAACTGGCAGCACACTTTCTAAATGGCACAGGTGGATGAGAGAGGAAGCCTGTGTTGGCATGGGCCCGGCCGTGCTGAGTACATTTCTCCTAGCACCCCCCCACCCTGCGGTGCAGAATGACAGACTAAAATCAGTCAGCGGTGGGTGCCTGCTCGTCTCCCTCTGCCCCCAGCCTCTGCCACCTCATTTCTATTGAAAAACAACGCACATCGCTTCACACCGGCACCCTGCACAAGTGTCACAGTGTGTCTAGAAGACAAGAAAATGTGGGCTTAGCAGGCAGCAGCAGCACAACGAAAGCCCAACCTTGGCGCCTGGTGGCCCCATTCCCCCCGCATCTGCGCTGCGCTACTATCTCTCCCTCCAACGTACGTTCTGGATGCAGTTGCACTGTCAACGCTTGACATCTGGCTCGTTTGGAAGGTTCATCGAGCTGGCGGAGCTCCGGATCCTGCTTGGCTGCCCCTTCCAGGTGGTGCGTTCCACAGCGTGCACAGCGTGCCATGAAAAAACCTCGGAAACTCCTCCGAGGGGCGCATTTGTGCTTCCTGTTGTCTGATTGTATCCGCTCAAATTATGCGAGGCTCAATTCAAGCGAGGACATCCCGGCAGGCAGCAACAATGTTGCGCCCGGCAGCACGCCAGTTCGTGGCGAGCACAGCACTTGGCGTTCGCGGCTGCGGATGTTGCGAGTGTGAACATATTTAGGGCGATTGACAACGACGAGCCATCGCAAATCCTCAAGGTAGGGACTGGAAGTGGACTCGCCTTGCCTGATCCCAGAGCTCCGGCCCTCCCACCAGTTACCCAGCCAACAGTCTCCCAGGCCCACCTGCACATGCAGGCGGCAGCTCAAAGCCTCGGTGGAATGTCGCTGCTGCTCTGCGGACCGCTCAAGCGTCTGGCCAGAAGCGCGGCTGGCGGACCCGTGCTGTCGGCCGCTGGCAGCTTCGCGGTGACCGTGGCGGGCGGCGCCTGTGCGTCCTACATTGGTCTCGAGTTGTTGGACCTTCCCGGCATGCTCTATGGCAGCAAGGGGCAGGAGGAGGTGCCGCTGACTGGCAGAATGCGGCCAACAATACCAGAGCAGAGACAGGTGGACGCAGACTCCTGGTTCTCCAACGTGCGGCCCCAGCTTGGCGATGGTGAGTGTGGGCTGGGCTCTCATTACACCTCTGCAGTAAAGCTCAGGCCGAGTTGGGCTGCTGTGCCGGCGGAGGTGCGGAGGCACCCGTGTGCAAGGGGAGACGGGTGGGGTGACCAGCCAATCAGACATCGCCATGAAAACTACCCACTTGAGCGAAGCCCTGCACTTCCCGGTGTCCTCCTCTACCCTTGCAGATGCCACCTACCTGCCAGCCAACCACCCAACCGTGCGGCTGGCAGAGGCGCTGCGAGACAAGTACATTGCCGCTGCTATAGCCCTGGTCACAGAGCGGCATGGCGCCGACTCGAGGGTCGCCGACAAGGTGGGCCAGCTGGCAGCACAGCCTCCCCCGGTGCGAGTGTTCCAGTGCAGCGAGCCCCGGATGGCTGGTTTTTGTGGAGCTGGCGGCATCGGTGCGTGGGAGGGGTGCGCGCACATGGAGGGCACAGTAGCACACGAGGTGGGCCACGCGATTGGGCAGCACATTGCGGAGGACGCGCTCTGGGGCAGCCTACATGTCAAGCACAATTGGTGGCACGGCGCGGCGCTGTGCTTTGGCGTCCTCCTCCGCTGGACACCTCCACGTGTCCATGCAGCGGTCATTGCGTCCCGCTGGGCAACTACCGGCGCCTGGCCCTGGCTGTTCACTGAAGGTGAGTAGGTCTTCCTCGCTTCCCAACCTCCTCTCAGGCCTGTCCAGGCTCTGGCTCGCGTGCGCTCGGCAGCTGCATTAGCGTCAGTGTGCTATGGCATTCTTCCCAATCACGGCATGGCACGGCATGCCCTTCTGGTTTGGTTTGCAGAGAGCGTGGGGCAGGAGCAGGCGTATGAGCCGCCACGCCTGCTCTTCCCTGGCGACCCCGGCTTTGGTGGTCCCACGCTGGCAGGTCGCGCCAGTGCTGCCATCTGCCACGAGTTTGAGGCTGAAGCGCTCGCGCTGCTGCTTTTGGCCCGGTGAGAATTGTCACATGTGCAGGACAGCTCGCAGTCAGGGTCATGGGTGGATGGGTGGACAGGCCCTGTCCACGGGGTGGGACTTCGGTTGGCATCATGCAGGGAGACCGGCAGGCACCACCGGCCCGCCCTGGACAGGCAGCCTGGTTCATGCCGTCATCATCCTGCCTGTGCCCCATACGCATACTGCAGGACTGGCCAGGACCCTGCTGCTCATGTCTACCGCCACTTTCCCGAGCTGCGTGGCGCTTCTAACAGCCTGCCGCGCCGCTTGGCCGAATACGCGGCAGCTGCACAGCAGACCAACCCCGGCAGCCTGACCGCCATCGGAGAAGACGACCAATCTTTGAGCGGCCTCTTTTGGCCGAACTTGCCGAAGCAGGCAGCCAATTTCGCACTGCATCTGCCGGAGGCGCAGCGAGTGTATGAGCAGCACAGGCGGTGGTGGGTGGGGCCAATGCTTGGCGTGTCCGCAGCAGTTGCCGCAGTAGCGGTGGCGTCCCGCCTGCCGACCAGTGGCTAAAGCTGCATGAGGGCCAGACCCAAGTGTGGCAGGGCACACAGGGACACAGCCTGAGTGCCAGGTGCCGGCACCAGCAAGTGGGCATTCAGTAATAGATACATGCTGGGTATCACGCTGTACTTTGTTTACCTTGCGCAGAACTGACTATTGCAGGGGATGTGGTTGATGACATGTCAATGAATCAAGTGAAACGCAGTGACAATGTCAATGAGCAGGGAGAGGACATATAGGTGGAGGTCAGAACCGAACATTGTGGAGGGAGGGGACTTCAAGGATGGTCGACGGCCCGTGACATGGCGCAACAAACTGTGCACACGTGTGTTTCTGGGTCACCGTCGCTGCAGGCCAGCCTTGCCCAGGGCGCCGCCGCCGCCGCTGCTGCCGCTCCGGCCATCTAGTAGGATCGTGTCCTGCCGCCCCAGGCTGGCGCTGCCGCTGCTGCTGCCATCGGCTGCCTCTAGTAACGCACGATCAAACGCGCTGCTGCCTGGGTGTGGCGGAGTCACCCCCGCTGCATCTAAACACTCACTGTTCTCTCTGCTCAGCAGCTGCTGGGTGGGGCTGCAGACGGCCTGCAGCCGCTCCAACGCGGCACGCGGCGAGCTGCCCCGTAGCGGCGTGCTCGCGCCGCCCAGCTGCGGCAGCTCCAGGTGCTGAGGCAGGCCATCTGCCATGGCATGCACCCGCATCACGCTGCCATGCTGCTGCTGCTGCTGCTGCTGTGCTGCGGTCCGCCACCAGGGCTTGCCCAGCCCCTGCTCCGCCTCATCGCTGCTGGTGGCGCCGCCTATAGCAAACCCATTCTTGTGGGGGTGCCCGCCGCCGCTGCCGCCGCCACCCGACCGCAGCACCGGGTTGCTCAGCTGGTCGCTGCGCCCCGTGGCCGCCCAGTGCTGCTTGTCCTCCACTATCACAGACACAGTGGCGGTGGCTGACGCCGCCAGCGGAGGAGGGGACAGGGCACCGCTGCCGCCGTGGCAGGCGCACGCAGCGCTGGCATCCAGGTCTGAGGAGGCGGCAGAGTAGTGGAAGATGTGCTCCGGCTTCTCTGCAGGGCGGCAACGGTGGGTTTGGAGAAAGTGGGATGGTCTGGTGTGGGCAGGCGGAGTGGAGGGGCAGGCAGACGGGCAGGCGGGCAGATGGACACGCGGGCACTTTCCAGCTCCACGCTCGACCCACCCACCCTCGTGCGTTGGTTGCTGCACTGCGGAGGAACTGCCAGCCGGCACCCCAACTCCTGGCCCTTCCGCCACACCGCCAACCCTGGGACAACAAGCAGGCCCCACCCACCCGCGATGAAGCCTGCGATGCCCATGAAGATGGCCCCCAGCAGCGCCAGCACCAGGCCCAGCACCAGCAGCGCCAGGTGGCGGGACGGCAGCCCCGTCAGCTCGTCAAAGTAGATGCCGCCCTCCAGCACAGACATGCACATCCAGAAGGCCTGCGGGGGGTGGGGGCAGGGGAGGCAGTCAGGCAGGTGAGTGACCAAGGCAGCAGTGCAGACCAGGTGGGGCGGCAGGTGAGGGTAAAAGGCAGCAGGTCAGACCAGGTGCGTGGACGCAGAGCGAAGGAGGCTGGGGCGTGCAATGGCAGGGAAAAGGGCAGGGGCGGGGGCAGGGGCGGGGGTGGGAGGGCCAACAGACCATGAGAGCAAGCGGGCGGGCGGGCAGGCAGCTTCTCGGGCAGGCGTTGCCTCGGGCAACGGCTGCCTGCCTGTGGCTGGGCACCTCTCAGCACCGCTCACGGTCCATTTTCCAAACCCACGGTCCCTGCCCGACCTCTGAGCCCTCCCTACTGCCCCATCCTGCAACAACACCCCCACACACACCCGCATGATGCTCACCCACCTGCATGAGCGGCATGATGAGTGACGCTGGGTAGTAGCGCAGCCCGCGGTCGGACTGGCGCACCCAGAAGGCTGCGGTGCCCAGGAAGGCTGCCAGGATGAACCAGGAGTACCTGCCAGTGGGGACGTGGGGTGTAGCATAAGGGCAGAGGCAACGGTTTGAGCCCTGGACAGTTAGCAGGGCCTGGCAGCATTGTTGGCACTGGATACTGCATAGCGGCCGGCGCAGCACGAGCGTGCTATCGCCAAGGCGAAAGCACCCAACAGCCCAGCTGCCCCTGCCCCACCAGCACCCGCCCAGTGCTGCCGCCGCGCCGCCTCACCAGTCTGTCAGCGAGGCGGGCATGTAGGAGACCACGTAGGTGAGGCTCTTGCTGAACAGCACGCTCCAGGCGCCCACAAATGAGGCCACGGCTGAAAAGAGCAGCGCCCCTGCAAACACGGTGACCGCGTCCGGCTGCTCGGCACCACCACCCGTGCCGCCGGCCACCCACTTGCCGCTGCCCGCACTTGCGAGGTAGCGGGCGTCGCCCCCGCCGCTGCTCACGCCCTCCAAGCTGCCGCTGTTTCTAAACTCCCCCTTGCCGCCGCCGCCGCCGCCGCCCGCCATGACCGCCGCAATCTGAGGCTGCAGGCCGCCGCCCGCGGCACCGCCGGTGGCGCTGTTGAGGCGCCAGTACAGCCACTGCAGCAGGCACAGCAGGCTGCCTAGCGCCACCATGAAGGTGGTCATGGCGGGGGTGGCCCACTGGTGGCGCAGCTGCGTCAGGGTGAAGGTCACCTCGGCGGGCCCATACAGCATGATCAGCGCGTTGCCTGGGGGAGGGGGTGGGTGGGCGGCAGGTGCGGGGTGAGGGCGGGGTGGAGAGGAAAGTAGGAGGGGAGGGGGGGCGCCAGGCGCTGATAGGCGTGGGGTGATGGGGCAGGGCAGAAGAGTGGGGGGCAGAGAAGATTGCCCCATGTGGTGCTGGTGCCACTTCTGTTTGAGCCTGGCATGCAGTCGCAGATGCCTAGTGCCCTCGCCCCTGCGCCCCAATGCAGGCCCCTACACCTGCCGCCTGCACGAGGGGTCAGCAGCACCCAACAACGCCTCCAGCGCACCCGCGTGCGCCCACATGCGGCGGCAGCGGCTCACCCAGCAGCACCACGGTGACCCCCAGTGCTGTGGACCCCGAGGCCCGGATGCCCAGCATGACGCGTGAGGCCAGGGGGATGATGACAAACTGGAGGGAGCCGAGGCCCGACAGCACGGTTTGGGCGGCAAAGCGCATGGCCACAAAGCGCAGGATGTTGCCCGCCGCAAAGGCGGCCCACCCGCCAAAGGCGTACGCCTTGCTGCCCGCCTTCTGCCGCCGCCACTTGCCATCGGGGCGGCGCCTGCAACCGGGGCAGCGGCGGGGTGCAGGAAGGCGGGGGGCAGTGGGCAGGGGGGCGACTGGGAGCACAAGAAGGGAAGGTGTCACGTCACGTTCGGCAGCAGCATGCACAGGGCCATATAGCACACCGTTTCCATGCACAGGGACCAACTGGCGCTGGCGACAGCCGTCTGCATGCATCAAGCAGACAGCATCATCACTGCAACAAATCCGAGCACGGCAGCACACGTCGTTATGCATACGCACCACAGCGGTGGGTGCGGGTGAGCACGCGGGACCTCCCAGGTGCTGGGAAGGCCCGTGGAGTCGACAATGGCATGCGCCACCTTGACGCTGGCCTGGCAGGGCAGAACAGGGGGCCGAGGACAGACACAGGGAGAGTCAGCCAATCAGACAGGCAGTGGGAATCATGAGACAACGGCAGATTATAGCAAAATGCAAACAACAGAGGAGGCGGTGGCGCAGCAGCAACGGGTGGCGGCGGTGGCGGCGGCGGCGGCAGCGGCGGCGCAACTGGAGCGGCAGCCAGCTGCTCTGTCCGTGCGGCTCGCTTCAAAGGATCAGTACCGCTCACCTGTCCAAACACGATGAAAATGCTGCCCAAAATATGAAGTGCAGCCCCGAGCGCGCCCAGCCCCACGAGCGCCGTGCCGGCCATTGTGCTCTCTGCTGCTGCTGCTGCCCGTTGGTCCTGATTTCAAAGCCTAAGAAGAGACGGATGGACGGCAGCGCAACCACGCCGCCATGAGCTGCGCTGCTCCGCTTTCGCCTCCAGGACCGCAAGTGGCGCAGCAGCAAAGGGCTCCCGGGGCTTTGTTAGTGGCTCGAGGAGGAACGGAAATGCCACCGCGCCGCCAATCTTTGAATTAGGATGACTGGCGGCGGCGGCCCATTGGGCGGGCGGGTGACGACATCATCGTCATGGAACTGGGCTGGCCTGGCCTCTGCAGTAAAGATCATATCCATTAAGCCATGCAATACGTATTGGACTTGCCGTCAACATTTGGTTCCCAACAAGGCTGCAGAATGTGTAATGACAGGTGCCGCCTGGGCCCAAGCCGCCACCGCCACCGCCACCGGCTTGATCACCTTGGCCCAATCTTTCAGTAGGAGGGATGCAGGGAATTACAAGTGTATGGTAGGTACAGGACAGTAGATACAACATGAGATGAGGCCAGCATCCCAATGTGGCCTGACGGGCGCTCTCCCTCAGTTCTGCCCGCCCTGCTTGCCCAGGAAGGGCAGGCCCCGCAGGTTGAGCTCCTTCAGCTTCCTGCGCTGGCTGGCAGGCAGGGAGTCAAAGAGGTCGGGGCGCAGGCGCCACACCACCTGCCCGTTGCGCTTCACCCCCGTACCCTCGATGTAAGCACGGTGGGACAGCTCCTCACGGATGCGCTGCCGCCACCTGCGGGGCGTTGGGGGGGCGGGGGGCCGGGGGGGTGTGTGAGGGCCAACGCAGCAGGGGAGGGCAGCTGCTGTACTGCTGGGTGGTGCGTTTGTGGCAGCAGGAGGTTGGGGCAAAGCACAGGGCGAAAGGGAGCATCCAGCGGACAGCAGCCTTGCTCTTCAGAAGCCCCAGCGGCAGCCCAACCAGCAAGCAGCTGTTCCCCTGCTCTGCGCCCCACCTGGGCACGCCGTTTGAGTCTGGCCGGGAGGAGCGGTCCAGCAGCGGCTGGAAGGGCGGGTGCGATTCCACGGCCGAACATATCTCTATGCCTGTGCCCTCCTGCGGCTTGCAAGGCGGCGGGCAGGCAGGCGGGAGGAAGAACGCAGGCCTATCATATTGCGGTGCATCTTGCCCTGCGTTGCCTCCCGCTCACCCGCACTTCCTCCTCCTCCCTGCGGACACTAGCTGGCGTTGCCATCATCCCGCTGCACCCCGGCCAGCCCCCACCTTTGACCCCCTCACCCCACCCACCTGCCCGGGCAGCGTGGAGAGCGCATACACCGCCATCCACCCGTAGCTGATGCTGAGGCGCGTGCGCTCCTTGGGGCGTGCGTGCGCGCGCTGGCTCGAGCTGAGCCCCTCTGCCCCCGCCCCCTCCCGCATGATCCGCTCGTGCCTGTACTTGCTGCGTACCGCCTGCTCGCTGCGGTGGAAGTGCGCCGCTATTGCCACCCAGTCCAAGGCATCCCCACCCAAGTGCTGCCTGCAAGGAAAGGCAGAGGAAGGGGTTACTGAGCAGGGCCCAGCAAGGGTGGGGTGAAGGTTGGCGCAAGGTAGAGGGCACGTGAGCAGATGGTGAGTGAGATTGGAGAAACTGATGCCGTGGCAAGCCATGCGTGCCGGGATGGGGCACATCCACATGCGTTCCGCAGCGGCCGGGGGGAGCCAAAGCGGCAGCGCTGCTGGCAGTTGAACTCTTTTAGGTGTAGCATTTCCCCGCCCCTCCTCTGCCTGCCTGCCCATCCCTGGTGGCCCGTCTGCCAGTGCAACAGTGCCCTGCTGCACACGCCTCACCTGCGGTACTCTGCGTCTTCCACACATTGTATCAGCCGGTTCTCCTCCTCCTCACGCCAAAACTTGTAGATGTCAAGAGTGGCAGGAGGCGCTGCTGCTGTGCCTTCTCCAACCTGCTGCTGCTGCGGCTGCTGCTGCGGCTGCTGCTGCGCCTGCTGCTGTTCCTGCTGCTGCTGCTGCGCATGCGGCAACTCCTCCCCTCCATCTCCTGTTGGCAGCCCCTCACTCGCGTCTCCCGCCTCACCCTCAGCAGTGCCTCCCGTGCGCTGCCGGACCTTGCTGCTGCCCTTGCGCCGTGCTTTGCGCCGCTGCCTTATGCCGCCTTCCTGCTGCTGCTCCTGCTGCTCCCGCGCCCTCTGCACCCGCTTCTTGGCAGGGGCAACTCCCCCTCGGGTGGGCGCCGCTCCCGCCGCCGCTGGCGGCGCCGCTGGCGGTGCTTCTGCTGCTGGCTGGGTTGCTGCTATCGCCACTGCCGCTGTCGCAGGCCGTTCAGATGCTCCTCCAACGCCTGCTCCAAATCGGAGGACAAGCAAAGAGGTGGCGAAGAGGACTTGGATGTTGGCAAGCGCTTGTATGCAGGCAAGCCCTGCAAGTGTCACATCACGTTGCATTGCTGCAACCTTCCGATGGATATGGAGATGTGGAACCCGTTGCTTCTCAAACTCCTTGCTCGGCTGGCACTGCTGCCGCCTGCTGCGCCGTCCTGTCGCTTTACTTCCGGCGCGCTGAGCTGCCCCACTGCATCCCGCATCACCGTCCAATGCTAGTTAGAGCAGCTGAGCGCCGCTGAGTTGCGGCAGGGCAAGCTACAAAATGGGGGCAAGCTCGGAGCTAGCGGAGGCGCCTGCGGTGCAGCCAGTGGTGCTGCTGGGGCTGCGACGGTGCGTGGGTAACGCCGTGTGGGGTCGGGAAGTGTCGCCTGCTGCTGCCGCCGCTGCCGCCAACCGAGTGCCGCCTGCTCCTTGCTTTCTGCCGTTGCGATGCCCACTCTGCCTTACGCGCTCCGTATCGATGCTCCCCTCTGCAGTACTCCCCATCTTTGTATTGCTTGTAACCTTCTGCTGCTGCTGCTGCTGCTGCTGGATGCCCCATCACCCGCCCACCCTTTATCACCCTCTCTGTGCTGCAGGCGGGCAGGCCCCCGTGGGCAGGCGCCAGCGGCGGAGCAGCTGCGCCTGCACTTCCAGCCTAAGCCAGCAGAGGTGCAGCTAGTGGATGTCAGGCGCGGCACGCCGGTGTTCTCCAAACCCACGGGGCGGCGCGGGGTGGCGGCAGCGCTGGCGGCGCTGCAGGAGGCAGGCCTGGTGGAGTGCCGCCTGCGGGGTGTTCAGCTAGAGGAGGCGATGGAGGCTGATGAGAGTGATGAGGAGGAGGAGAGGGCAGGCGGTGGAGTTGAGGAGGAACTGAACGCCTTGCTTGAAGTGGAGCTGCTGGAGCCGCTCTTCGAAGGGGTGGAGGGCAACGAGGTACGGGGGGATGGGGGGCAGTGTGGGTGCAGAGGGGTGCCGAGGGGTGGTTGAAGGGGGCAAGTGTACCGATGACCAGACCACTGCTTCTTGCTTGTGCAGGTGGGAAGTCCCTGGGTCCTCTGGCACAGCATTTGTCAGCGGTGGCAGCATCCCCTTTGGCGCCTCACCGTATGCTTGCCACCTTCTCTCACGGCCCGACCCTCGTTGCGTTGCGTTGCGCCCCTTCCCTGCACGCTGCCTGCAGGGCGGTGCGCACGTGGCGGAGTTGATGGAGCATTTCAACGAGCTGTGGGAGGCGCTGCACAGCATAGAGGAGGAGGAGCAGGAGGAGGGCGGCCAGGGCGGCGGCAGCGGCCTCCCCTTTGCCGACGCCCTGCGCGCTGGGTGGTGCTGGCAGGCGGCGGTACAGCAGGGGTTGTCAGCGGCGGAGGACGAAAGCATAGAGGCAGTTCAGCAGGAGCAGGAACACACGGCGGCAGCACATGCCATTGGTTGGGTTGGTGATGAAGGCGGCAATGTGCGTGACCGCATCTTTGGAATGGTACTGCCGTCAGACTGGCAGCTGGAGGCAGCAGAACCCCCTGGGCTGGCCTGCACGCTCTTCCGCTACCAGCGCCGCTGCCTGGCCTGGCTCCTGTGGCGGGAGTCGCTGGGCGGTGGCGGCGGCAGCGGCAGCAGCCAGGGCTTAGCGGGCACAGCGGCCGCGACAGCTGGCAACAGCAAGGGCGAGCCCGCGGCGGTGGCGGAAGGAGCGGCGGCGGCGGTGCCTGATGTGCACAGCTGCAAGGCGGTGCTGCCCAGCAGCAGCCTGCGGTGGCCGCCGCTGGTGCTGCCCTCGGGCCTGCGGGCGTACTACGACCCGCTGTCGGGCTGCCTGCGGCGCCAGCCTGTGACGCCGCCGCTGCCAGAGGTGCCCGGCGGGCTTCTGTGCGATGAGATGGGCCTAGGTGAGCCTTAGCTATCCGACGGGTGTTGGTTGGGGGTGTGGAGGGATGGGTGGATGGTGGGTTAGTGCGCCCCTAAGCCCACTGGCTGGATGGAGCCCTGTGAATGGCAGGGCGTGCCCATCCGCTGGCTGGGGCGCCTCCACCCATGCGGCCCCTCTGCTCCGAGCTGCCCTGCTGCTCTGATGGTCTGGCCCCCGTGCTCCCCGCTGCCCGCCTGCTCCCCGCTGCCCGCCTGCATCTGCTCTGCTTTGGCCTGCGCTCCGTCACCTGTACTGGCCTACCCACCCCTCCCGCTGCATGCACCAACCGTCCTGTACTGCCCGCCACACCTCACCCACCTCCACCCGCCCCGCCGTCCCTTCACCCATCCTTGTCTGCAGGCAAGACAGTCGAGATGCTGGCTTTGTTCCTCGCCAACCCGCCGCCACAGGGCCTGCAGCAGCACCACCAGCAGCATCAGCAGGCCGCCAGCCAAGGGCCAGGGGCAGAGGTGGTGCCCAGCGGCAGCCAGGAGCAGCCAGGCAGCGAGGTTGGGGAGGCCGAGGTGGCAGCGTCTCCAGTGGCAGGAGCAGGCGGTGCGGCAGCGGCACCGGGCAGCAGCCCCCGGGGGCCTCGGGCTGCCGCCAGCCAGGCAGCAGCCTTGGCTGGCAGGCAGCATGCTGGCATTGGGAACAGCAATGGCTCGCCCCCACAGGGTGCCACCTTGGTTGTCTGCCCGCCCGCGCTGCTGCAGCAGTGGCAGGCTGAGCTGGCAAACCACGCCCACGGCGCCCTGGTGGTGGAGGTGTATGATGGGCTGAGGGGGCTGCAGGGTGCGGTGGCGGGGCTGGCGCCGCCTCAGAAGCGGCAGAAGCCGGCGCAGCGAGAGATGGAGCTGTATGCGCGGCTGCTGGCCGGGGAAGAGGCGAGGCAGGGGGACGGGGGCGGGACGGGGAAGGGGGGCGGGTGTGGCTGGAGAGGGAGCTGTGTGCATGGGTGCTGGCCGGGGAAGAGGTTGGTGGGGGATGGGGCTCATGGGAGGGGCCGAGGAAGTGCCGTGACATAACACTGTATGCATGGTTGCTGGCCGGGGAAGAGGGAGAGGGAGAGGGAGGGAAGCAGGGCGTGGAGCAGTAATGAAGGAACAGCAGGAACTAGGGAGCGGGCGCGACGGGGTACAAAGCTTTTTGTGTGCAGCTTGCCTGATATGAATGTCAAGTGCCCTGCAGGTGGAGGCCAGCTTTGATGCGGAGGCGGAGGCGGCATCAGCAATTCGCCGCCTAGTGGCGGCAGACGTCGTGCTCACCAGCTTCGATGTGCTGCGGGCTGAGGTGAGCGCTGGGTGGGGTGCCGTGGTGTCGATGGGAGCTGCGAGAGGCTGATCGGCCAGCACCTTTGGTGACACTGACAGAGGCAAGCTTGGACATGTGCGCCTGTGCCGGCCCACCTCCCAGACCTCCCTACACCTCTCGCCTGCCGCCCCGCCTCTGCGCCCCTGCAGGTCAACTTTGTGCCCAACTCCCGCACCTTCCGCCGCCCCAAGAAGTACGCCGTGCCGCACTGCCCGCTCCTACAGGCAAGACGACCGTGCAGTGATGCATGTGCCTGCTGTGCAGTCTTGCACCAAGCTGTTCTGTTTGTAGGTTGCACCAATGCTGCTCCTCACAATGGGTGGACCTGAAGTGTGTGTTTGGTAGAGCTAGTCGAACCACCATCGCCCCTCCCTGCTTGCCAGAGTTCCGCGCAGAGCCTCGCCATGCTCTCACGTTCCATCCCCATCCTGATCTGCCCGCTGCGCTGCCCCTCCTTCCACCTATGTGCAGGTGCACTGGTGGCGCCTGGTCATCGATGAGGCCCAGATGGTGGGGCCCCTGTCGGCCGCGGGTACCATGTGCGAGCGGATGCACGTCGTGCACCGCTGGTGTGTGACAGGTGGGCACATAGGATAAGGGGTTTTAAACCGTTATGCCGGTGTCGTCGCAGTCGTGCACCGTTGGTGTGTGACAGGTGGGGACGGCGGAGCACGGCTGAGCAAGGCAGTGAGGGTGGATGCTTCATGGCTAGGGTGTGGGGGCCTCGGGAAAAAATGGGCGCTGCACAGCCATGCTGTGGCAACCTTCTGGGTTGGGGCAGGGTGGCAGGGCGGCTGCCATTCCCGGGTTGCCCGTGGCTTCAATGTCGTTTCAGCCCTCGCTGTTCGCCCCCGACAATCTACTCCCTTGTTGCCTCACGAATTGTTGGCGCCCCCCTCGCTGTTCATCAGCAACAATCTGCTCCCATGTTGCCTCACGAGTTGCAGGCGCCCCGAAGGGGGCCACAAGAACGAGCTGACACACACCTCCCCAAGTGACCCATGCACCTCCCCTGTCGCTTCCACCTCCTCCTCCTCTCATTTCCAAGTGCAGGCACCCCCATGGGGGCCCACAGGAACGAGCTGACAGACATACACGCACTGCTGCACACCCTGCAGCACCAGCCGCTGGGAGGTGGGCCGGGGGCGGAGAGGGAATGGGGGGTGGGGAGCAGGGCTGGGAGCCGGCAGGCCGTTCAGGCGGCGGGGCCGGGCGTTGCGTGGTGCTGGGAACAGGTGCAGCAAACAAGCAGGCAGGTGCTGGCAGCATATCCAGTCATCATAAACGCACGGTGCAAGCAGGGACGGGCAGGGGCAGGCTGCGCTGCCGGTGCCGCTGCCTAACCTGGCACCCAAACCAGCGACCCATCCACCCCCCACACACTCCTCCCTGCAGACGCAGCGGCGTGGCGGCGGCTGGTGGCAGAGCCCATCACCGCGGGCGGCAGGCTGGCAGCACGCCAGGCCTGGGAGCTGCTGGGGCGTGCGCTGCGCCCGCTGATGTGGCGCAACACAAAGGGGGTGGTGGCGCAGGTGGGAGGCCATGGGCTGTGTGTGTTCTGGGTTGCTCTGCTCTTATGTGTGGCCTGCACCTCCCCCCCCGTGCGGCCAACAAGCGCAGAGGCCTGCTGCACACTACACCCACTCGTACTGAATGCTGAACTGCCACTGCCCCCCGCCGGGCTGCAGGAGTTCCACCTGCCCCCCCGCTCCCTGCGCCCCACCTGGCTGCACTTCCAGCCCGGGGAGCGAGCCTTCTACGAGCAGGTGGGTGGGCCGCCGGGGGTTTGGGTTGCCGGTTGCAGGTTTCCGGTTTTTTGGTGGGTTGCCGGTTGCAGGTTTCCGGGGGTTTGCAGGTTGGGTTGCCGGTTGCAGGTTTCCGGGTTGCAGGTGGGTTGCCTTCTGCAAGCAGGTGGGCTGCGCCTGGGGGCGAGGCTGGGAAGGTAGATGGGGGCGGACTAGTGAGGTTGAAATGGCAGGCCATCACTGCTGCCTAGCTGCGAGCCTGTGGGACGACCCGCCGTGCCCAGCTTGGCAACCTTCTCCACCCTCGCTACCATCCCACCATCCCCTCCTGCAACATCCACTGCCACATCTTTCACCTCGCACACGACCCCCTCCCTGCCCTGCCTGCGTCAGGCGTTGCAGAAGATGAGCGGAGGCTTGTGACGATCCGCTGAGCTTCCGCCGGCTGCCACATCTTTCACCTCTCCCTCTGTCTCGCCCCCTCCCCCCCACCCCACCCCCCACCACCCCCGCCACCCCCAGGTGGTGGAAAAGACACGGGAGGCGCGCGAGGAGCTGCGCACCTTCCGGCGCATCCAGGAGTACGGCTCGGACTATGAAGAGGAGGAGGAGGAGCAGGAGGAGGAGGAGCAGGGCGGCCGGGGTGAGGGCGAGGTAGTGGATCTTACTGGCAATGGAGGCGGAGGAGAGGGGGCAGACGCTGAGGGTGCTGAGAATGGCGATGGGGATTGGGCCTCACCCTCCAGGCCCCGCCGCAGCTCTCGCGCGCGTGCAAGCAGCACAGGCGGCAGGCCCAGCGCCGGCAAGGCCAGCGGCGGCAAGGGCAGGTCGCCGGCGGTGGCGGCGCGCGTGCGCAAGCGGCGGCGGGCCAAGCAGGGGGAGAAGCTGGAGACGGCGGCGGTGGAGAACGTGACGCAGCTGCGCCTGGCGTGCGTGCACCCGCAGGTGGGGAGGGAGGCAGGGAGGGAGGGAGGGAGGAGGTGGCGTGTGGTGCGGGCGTGGCTTAGAGGAAGAGGCTGCACAACGTCAGCGTGCGGGATGAAGCCCAGGCATTTGTGCCTGCTCGCCTCCCCAGGGGCTGCTGCGCTGCTCCCCCTCGCATCCTGCCTGTCCCCTCGCTGGGAATCTCTTCCTCACCTCCTGCTGGCGCCACCAGGCCTCCTTTCTGGTCCTTCCCTCCACAATCTGCCCCCCTCCCTGCCATCTGCCCCGCCCCGACGCCCTGTCGCCCCGCGGCTTCCCCGCCCGCAGCTGACCAAGGTGTGGAAGGAGATGCAGGCTGAGGGGCAGATCGGCGTGTCTGGCGCCACGCTGTCGATGGAGGAGATCATGCAGCGCCTGGTGGACACAGCACAGCACGACCTGCAGGTAGCTTTGGTCATGTCACATTGTATGCTTGATGCACACTGCATGCTCTCAAGCGGGGCGGGTGAGCAGCATGCAGGCAGCAACCGGTGGGTACACTTCCCAACACGACCTGCGAAGCATGGATGCCTGGCCGCTTGGCACCAAGCAGTGCGCCGCGCTCTCCTGCTTTGCTGTGTGTCGGCCGCTGCTCCACTCGCTTCACCCTGCCCGCCCCGTGCCTCCTCACCTCCCTCGCCTCTGCAGGAAGCAGAGCGCAGCCTGTGCGCGCACCTCAACACCCTGGCCATGCGGCTGGTAGCCAAGGCGGCAGATGCCAAGGAGCCGCCCGCCGGCAGCGGCGGCCAGGCCAAGGGCGGGGAGACGGGCGGGCACGGGCGCGACAAGCACCCCAGCTCCCCGGCGGCGGCGGCGGCAGCGGCGGCAGCAGCAGGGCAGCGCGAGGAGGATGAGGGCACGGCCGGCAGCCCGCGGCCCGCCAAGCGCGCGCGCAAGAGCCGGGGAGGGTATGATGCGATGGGACGGGAGGCGCTGGCGGCGCAGGCGGTGCACCTGCTGGAGCAGAGCTTCCGGGTGGCAGAGAAGGGCATTGCGGGTGGGTGGGTCTGGGGGGTGTGGGTAGATATGAAGGGGCGGTGAGGAAGGACTGCTGTTGGGTAATCAGGGCATTGTGGGGACTAGAGGGTGCGAGGTGCTTTGCTCTTGTGGATGTGAAGCTGGTTTATGCATTAGGGCAGGGCTGGGCACTGCAGGGCTCTGCGCTGGGTCTGGAGGGACGCCTGGGGAGGTTTTGAGGTCGAGGCGGCTGCTAGATACAGATGTGGCCTGCCGGCATGCTGTGCTGCGCCTGCCTCCTTCCCACCAGGACTCTCCGCTGCCGGCTGCTGTCGCTGATCTTCCACTGCCTGCACTGCTTTCGTCTGCCATGCCACCCCCGGGCCTCTCCCCCAAAACCCTTTCCTTCCTTCCTCATGCCCGGCCATCCTGCGCAGCCCTGGATGTGAGCATGGCTTCACTGAAAAGCATGCCCGACATCGAGGGAGGCACCTCCACCGTCAACGCCTGGTGGGTGCCCATCCCGTCTTGGTTCACGGGGCTGCCAGCCTTGCGCTCGGCTGCATCATCACCCGCTGCTATCACTGCTGAGCCAAGGCCTGCTGTGCTCGCTCTGTGGCTCGCCTGCCTGCGTGTTGACCGCCCACACATGCTGCCCATGACTGGCGTTGCCCCCTGCAGGAAGCGGGTTCAGATCAACACAGCCAGCCAGCTCAGCAAGCTGTACGGGGCTGCAGGGCAGCAGGAGGAGGCGGGCAAGATGGATGTGGATGCACAGGTGGGTGGGAGTGTACCCCTGCCCGCTTTAAAAACCGATGAAAGCATGGCACGGTGTGTCCTTCCCACTCAAGGCACCAAAACCCCGCTCTGTCCTCCTAGCCACCCACCACCTCCCACTTCAACACGCTGCCCCTCCTCCCCTCTTCCATTGCATGCCGTAGAAGTTGCTACACCTGGCTGCGCACCCGCTCACGCCTTGCTGTGCTACGCTGTGCTACGCTGTGCTGTGCTGTGCAGGAGAAATTGCTACACCTGCCGGCTGCGCACCCACTCACACCCTGCTGTGCTGTGCTGTGCTGTGCAATGCTGTGCAGGAGAAGCTGCTGTACCTGCCGGCTGCGCACCCACTCACGCCCTGCTGTGCTGTGCCGTGCCGTGCTGCGCTGTGCTGTGCTGTGCAGGAGAAGATGTCGTACCTGCGTGCCCAGGCGCACATGGAGCTGACTTCGGCGCAGCAGCGGCTGGACCAGCTGCAGCAGCAGGCGGGCTCGGCGCGCCAAGCCTTCACGCTGCACCATGCCGAGGCCACAGAGTGAGTGAGGGAAGGAAAGGGTGCCCCACGGTGCAGGTCTCCGTGCAAGCCTGCCGCCTGCGCTGCGCGGGAGCTGCTGCGCCTCCTGCCCCTCCTGCCTGGCCTTTGCCAGCATATCATGCCTGCCGCCCCGCCTGCTGCTTGCTGCCCCGTGCTCACCTGTCTGCCCGACTGCCTGCCTGCCATGCCTTCCTCGCCTCCCCTCCCCGCAGGCGCGGGTTTGCTGGGTGGGGCGTCACCTCCCACGCCGCCCACTGGCTGTCGGCGCTGGAGGGAAGCTACCGGGAAGCTCAGGAGCTGGAGCAGCAGGAGCTGGAGGCGCAGGAGGGCAACGGTGGGTGGTGGGCATAGGGTGGGGTGAGGACGGGGCTGGAGGGTAGGAGCAGCAGGAGGGGCAGCAGCGGGTGGATGTCCTTCCGTTTCCTTCCAACTCCCTGTGCCCTCGACTCCCGACTACTCTGCCCCGCTTGCTGTGAAGGCCATGCTGGGCAAACGCGTGTTGGCTGCCATCCTCCTTGCTCCTCCCCTGGAAATCGCTTTCAACTCCGCGTGTCTCCTTCCTCTCCGCTACTGCTGTGCCCCGCTTGCAGTGAAGGCCATGCTGGGCAAGCGCGTGACGGCAGCTCTGGATGACGTGGAGAAGCAGCTCCATGGGGAGCTGACAGTGCTAGATCGCTACGTAAGCTGCTCTGATCTCGCTTTGTGATGCTTCAACGCTCGCATCTCAACGTTTCATTCACTCATAGATTCTTTCATGTTTGATTGATTCATTGAGCAGGTCTCAGAGCAGCACTCAGCAGCAGCCTGCCGCCGGCTGGCACGCGAGCAGCATTCATGGGACGCCGCTGCCGCTGCCGCTGCCACTGGCGGTGGTGGTGGTGGTGGTGCGGCAGGCGGCAGCAGTGGCAGTGGCAGCGCAGAAGGGGTTGCAGGCAGCAGTGGTGGCGGCGGCAGAGTGTCCTCGGCCGAGGCGGCTGTGGTGAACAGCGCGGTGCGGGTGCTGTGGGACCTGCTCAAGCTGCTGCCCGACTTCAGGTGAGAGGGGCTGGGGCTTAGGGATGAGGGCAACAATGGTAAGGGCGAGGGATGAGGGCAAGAATGGCGACAGGGGGTGGGGGAGGAGGATGCGAGCGAGAATGGCGACAGAGGTTGGGGGAGGAGGGTGAGAACTAGACCAGGGTAGAAATGAGCTTGGCCTTGTCAGAGCAAGCAGGGCCGGGGTACCATGCAGAATCAGGTTGCCTGTCCCCAGGTGCCTCCCGCTGCCCCGCTGAGCCCCCAGGCTGCATCGCTGCTTGCTTGCCTGCAGGCGCAAGACGCTTCAGGCCCAGCACGTGGCGATTTTCAGCAAGGTGATTGTGGAGGAAGCTGAGAGGAAGGCGGCAGAGGCGGCGCGGACGAAGGAGGAGGCGCAGAAGGCGGCGGCTGCTGCGGCGGCGGCGGCTGGAGTTTCGGGGGCGGCGGATGTGGAGGTGGTGGAGATTGGGGCTGGAGAGGCGGCGGCAGCAGCGGCAGCAGTGGCAGCGGTGGCAGCGCAACAGCAGCAGGAGGCGACAGCAGCAGCGGCAGCAGGCCAGGAGCAGCCTGCTGCAGCGGGCCAGCCAGGGCAGCAAGCGCACCCGACGAGCGGCAAGGAGCAGGCGGGCGAGGCGGCGCAGCAGCAGCCGGCGGGCGGCGCTGAGCTGGCAGCGGTGCTGGCGGCGGTGCACGAGGGACGGGACTTTGTGGCTGCAGGCGGCTGGCAGGGGCGGGTGAAGGGCTACGTGTTCAAGACGGGGGGCAGCGGGCTGGGGTACTACAAAGACGTGCCGCCTGCGGTGGAAGCGACGCTGGTGCAGGTGAATGGGTGTGGGCTTCTTGCGTGTTTGGGGGGTGAAGGGGATGCGCAGTCAAGCTGAGAGGAAGCCGAGTATGTGCCTTCTGTGGTGGAGGTACACGTGAGTATGATTATATAGGGTGGTGCTTTGGGTGGAAAGTGGTCCGGGGCACGGCCAGGATGCGCCGCCGGCGGTGAATGCAGGTCCGGGGAAGCTGGTAGTGAGCGGGTTGTTACTGTAGAGATGGTGGGGTGCTGTGCTGAGCTGCATGCACTTGCATTGCTGGAGCATGCTGGTGAGCCCGGCATTAACCAATTTTGCCCCCACTCGCATGGCCGCGAGGCCGCTGCTGCAGTACCATCTCTCCTGCCCCGGCTGCCTTCTGCCACTTCAATCGCTTCCTCTCTCCCTCGCCCACGCCCTCACTTCCTCCCATCCCCTCCCTCCCTTTTTCTGCCCGCCCGGTGCTCCGCAGCTGCACATTGTGGCCGCAGCAGTGGGGCGTGCCTTGCAGGAGCACCAGCGGCGGCTGGCCAAGGCTGCGGGGCCGGAGGCGCACCTCTTCTCCTCCCTGAGCCTGGATGCTGTGGAGGCCAAGCTGGAGAGCGTGAAGCAGCAGGTGGGGGGGGGGCCAGAGGTACAAGTCTGAGGGGTACACGTCTGAGAGGTACAAGTCTCAACTTGTACAAAGCCAAGGTGTGCACGCTGTGGTCCTGGGCACAGTTCACAGCCGAGCTGGAGATCGTGAAGCAGCAGGGTGAGGGGCCGGAGTGGATTATTGAGCACCACAGACGGATTACTGCTTGACGAACACTACAGAGTGGAAAAAAGGGGTTGGGCTACCGGGCCTGGGTGCGCCGCCCCAGAATGCATTCGAACACAACACACCAGCGCCCCTCCGCCCTCCCTGTAGATCCAGCTGGTGCGCACGCTCAAGGAGCAGCACGTGGCGGAGCGCACGCTGGCCCTCAAGGCGGCGCTGCAGGCTGACCTGGACGCTGAGCTGGCGGCGGCGGCGGAGCTGCCACCGCTTCCTGGCGGCGGGTCGGGTGCGCTGGGCGGCCTGTGCCTTGTGTTAAGGATAGGCGGACCGGACCGCCTTTCTTACATCTGCGTTAGGACTGCTTTACTTGCACTTTCATCATGATCAGAAGCCGTGGTTGGCAGTCGCTGCATGCGCACACATTTGTTGCGCTGCCTTGGGTCGTTCTCTCCAGGCAGACTTGCTCCTCTGCAGCTGGCCCCCTGGCCTTGCCTGTCTCACTACTTGGTGTTTGATGTGCTGCCCCCACCTCTGCTCGTGCAGCCGACCGGCTCACAAAGGAGGTGGAGGGGCTGAAGGAGCAGGCGCAGGCGCTGCTGCACCGCAAGCGCTACATGGCCTCCCGCGTCAGCGAGGCGCGCCAGCTGCAGCCGGGGGGCGCCAAAGGCAGCGGCACAGGCGCAGGGGCGGGGGACAGCCAGCAGCAGGAACAGCGGCCGCAGCAAGAACAGCAGCAGGAACAGCGGCCGCAGCAAGAACAGCAGCAGCAGCAGCAGCAGCAGCAGCAGCAGCAGCAGGAGCGGCAGCAGGGTCAGGGAGAGGCGTTGCTGCCGTCGCCGCTGAAGCAGCAGCAGGATGGGCAGCGGGAGCACGAGCAGGAGGAGGGCCCGCCTGAGCAGCATACACAGCAGGAGGCGAGGCAGCAGCAGGACACCAGCGTAGGCAAGCCGCCTCTCCAAGACAGCGCACCTATTGGGGTGCCTGCAGCAGAAGCAGCAGCAGCAGCAGCAGGGGCAGCAGCAGCAGCGCTGGACACAGGCGAGGCGGGGCCCCGCGCAGAAGGGGCAGACGCAGGTGTGGCGGGGCCCAGCGCCGGCAGCAGCATGGACGTCGACCCAGCCAGCGGCATGGAGTGCCCCGTCTGCCTCACAGTGGTTCCAGCTGGCGGCGACATCAACGTTTTCAGGTGAGGCGCTGAGATAGAGGGGGCTAAGGCCGGAGCGGGGGGCGTAATGACGAGGGGCGGGAGCAGGAAGGCTTTAAGAGCCGGGGATTGTGCGCTACTTGCCTGCTGTGGAAGCCCACGCACATGTTGTAATATGTTCTGCACCTGCCCCTGTAGTGACATGTTCTGCCCCTGCCCCTCACACTCCACCTCTGGGACCCTCCTCTTCCCCCCTCTCCCTGCACCGGCTCTGCACCGCCCCTCTCGCCCAAGCGTCATTTGCTTCCCCTTCTCCTCTTCCCCCCTCTCCCTGCAGCGGCTGCGGCCACGCCTTCTGCAAGGACTGCACCGCCAAGCTGGTGCTCCTGCAGGGGGTGTGCGCGGTGTGCCGCCAAAAGGTGACGCGCACGCAGGTGTACCGCGTGGCGGCGGGCGGCGCGCGCGCCACCGGCGCCTGCGACCCCGAGTTCGAGGCCCTGGGGAAGGTGGGTTGTTGCCTGGTGGGGTGGGTGGGTGGGTGGGCGCGAGATGGTGGAGGGCGGGTCCATGGCCGGCACGCCTGCATGGCCCAGCGTTTGAAGCCCTGGGCACAGTGGGTTGCCTGGTGAGGCAACGGGCGGGCAGGCGTTTCACCGCTGCCCCCCGCCGCCACCCCGCGCACACCCCTGCAGATCCAGCCGCAGGGCGAGTGGAGCGCCAAGGTGGAGGCCCTCCTACGCCGCCTGCTGCACCTGGCCACCACCTCGCCCTCTGAAAAGGCGCTCATCTTCTCCCAGTTCCCGGACGCCCTCAAGCTGGTGGCGCTGGCGCTGCAGACCAACGGCATACGCTTCGTGCAGCTGCTGGGCGGTCGCCAGGCGGTGAGTTGGGAGGGTGGGCATGGCGGCCCAATGGGCGGGCGGGGCACTAGGGTGGGGTGGGAGGGTAGGGTAGGGCGGCGGCCTTGCCAGTGGGCGCATGCCAGCCCCGGCCAATGTGCCCACCCCACTCCCCGCTCTTCTCCGCACACCTCCCTCCTCTCCCCCGTTCAGCCCCTCCCGACACACCCCCTTTACCCCCATCCCCACCCACCACCCACACTCACACCCTCCCACACACACCTCCCCCTCGCCGCCGCCCTGCAGGCCCGCAAGGCGGTGGCCTCCTTCCGTGAGGACGAGGAGGTGCGCGTGTTCCTGCTGAGCCACCGCGCCGGCGCGGCAGGGCTCACCCTGGTGCGGGCCAGCCACGTCTTCCTGCTGGAGCCAGCCCTGGACCCCGCCATCGAGCAGCAGGCGGTGGCGCGCGTGCACCGCATCGGGCAGCAGCGGTGCGTGGGGTCGAGGGGTCAGGAGTGGGGGGTGGGAGGCAGCAGGGGTGGGCGAGACAGGGGTGGCGCTCGGAGTTGTTTGCGTGTGTAGAAGGGGGGGGACGACATGGGGGAGGGGGACGACATGGTCGGGGTGGTGGGCTGGTGGCTATGCGTGGAATGCAGGGCGAGAAGGAGAGGGGGAGCTTGAACAGGCTGATAAAGGCACGCCGCCCCCCTCCAGTCTGGTGCACTCTGTTGCAGTAGTCTGGTGCAGTAATGCAAAGGGGAGGAGAGTGTTGGACACAGACGGCCCACCAACTGGCTCCCTTCCACCCTGCCCCTCCCTCCCCCTGCCTCCTCCCGCCTGCCCTGCCTGCAGGCCCGTGGTCGTCACCCGCCTGCTGGTGCGGGACAGCATCGAGCAGGGCGTGCTGGCGCGGCAGGAGGCCAAGCACGCACTGTTTGCGGGGGCCGACGGCGCCGCGGAGGACACCGCGGGTGAGCGGGCGGCGCCAGCCCCTGGGTGCTACAAAGTGGGGCTGCTGTGCATGGCCGCAGTTTGTCAGCAATGTTGATGCGTTGCGTGCACAGGTTCCAGGAGCGGCGCCCTGCTGCAGCGGTAAATGGGAAAGCAGGCCTGCAGTCAGTTCCTGTCACATGCCTGCATCACCTTGGTTGCACCCCTCTGTACACACACACCGCCCGCGCTGCAACCTGGCCATCCGTCCGTCACCGCCCCAAACCTTGCCCCTCTGTGTGCTGTGCAGAGCTGGCCACCACTGTGGAGGCGCCTGTGAGGGCGGAGAACTTGGGGGAGGAGGACCTGCAGGGGCTGCTGGAGGGGATGTGACCTGGCACGCCTGCGGCCAGCTGAGGCAGCTATGGCAGATGCTGCAGCAGCGCCTATGGCTGCGAATCCCTGCTGTGTGCGTGGACTGGCCAGGACTGTTGGCCTGTGCGTCAGCTATCAGGTATGCTACACCTACCCTCTACCCTCTACCCTGTACTCTAAGTATGCTGACTCTCTTACCCTGTATGTTCTATTGACGGCTCACTCTAGTTGCTTTGTAATCTGGGAAACCGCCTTACTCTCGAAGGTGTGAAAAACAACAACAGTCAAAATGGCATGTCAGGGCACAGTGAATCGTCAGGGTAATTGCTGCGCAGATGGATAGTTACTGGTGCTGCCTGGCAGCAACCATCATGCCAGCTGCGCCCCCCGGACATCTGCTGTGAGTGCGGGCAAGATGCGGCCCTGTTTGGTGCACTCCACGTTCACGTGAGAGAGGGAGAGGGCAGGTGGTACACCCGCAGGACTTCTTGCCCAAGCAAGCCCTGGTTTTCGGACACCTTGACATCAAGTTATTCTGCCACGCTTCATTACAACGGTGCACGACATGGGAGTGCAGCGGCCAGCATGCCATGGGTTACAAGCCAAGCAGCGGGGTGCACGCCAGTCGCCTGCCCCTCTGCCACCGCTACGCCTCCTCCACATCCGCCAGCGGGTCCGGGGCATACAGCTTGATGGTGCGGTCATACCCCGTGCTGGCCATGGTGAAGGTGCCGTCGGGGCTCACATCCGCGCCCATCACCTTGCCCTCGTGCCCCGCCAGCGTGCGCAGCAGGCGGAAGCGGGCGCCGCCCCAGAGGCGCGTGGTGTTGTCGTAGCCGGCGGTGAGCAGGTAGCGGCCGTCGTTGGGCTCAAAGCGCACGGCGCTGATGAGGGAGGTGTGGCCTGCGGCAGATGTTGGGAGTAGGACAGGGCGGGGCGAGGTGAGCAGACGGCGGCCGATGTTAAGCTCAAAGCGCATAGCACTGATGAGAGAGGGTGGAGCTGCACCCCCAGCCCCATCATGCGCCCCACACCACGCCCTGTGGCCGGTGTTGACCACCCGTCTGTGTGGTTTTAGCAGTTCACCTGGCAGTGTGGCCAGCACCCCCCGCTTGCGCAGGTCCCACAGCCGCGCCGTGTTGTCCTCCGACCCCGTGGCCAGCAGGTAGCCGTTGGGGGAGAAGTCGAGGGAGAGCACCGCCTTGACATGGCCCTCGCACGTGAAGATGTTGCGCCCCGTGCGCACGTCCCACACCCGCCCGATGGCGTCCATGCCGCCCGACGCCGCCAGCGCGCCGTCGTTCTGCAGAGGGCAGCGGGAGGGAGGCAAGGAGCGGGGCGGGTGGGATGGGTGGCAGTTGGTTGGGGTTGCAGGGGGCAGGGGAGAGAATGGGATGGAGCAGCCAGCGCGCCGTCGTTCTGCACAAGGGAAGCAGGCCAAGAGGAGCGGGGGTCAGGGCAGGGAGGGTGAGGGTGAGGGCGAGGTGGCTTGCAGGGGGGCAGGGGATAAAGGAGGAGGAGCAAGCGGGGGAGGGAAGGGGAAAGGCAGCATGGAATAGCGGACCACCCTGACGCCGTCTCAGAGGCCCGATCCCGCCCCTGTATTCACCCAACACACCTGGAACGCCACGGCATACACCGACCGGCTGTGCCCCTCCTGCTCTTGCAAACAGGCCCCAGTCTCGACATCCCACAGCCGCCACGTCTGGTCAAAGCTGGCGGTGCCTGCAGGCGGGCAGGCAGCCACGCAAAGGGAGGGAGGACCGGAGCGGAGATCAGCAGGGACTGGGCACCAGTCAGGCTGCACCAGCCCTCAGATGCAGAAGCAGGCTGGGTGCGCAGCCGGAGGGCGCCACAACAAGCACTCTGCATGCTTTACTGAGGACCCCGCTCAGTCCGCAACAGGCAGCACCCCAACCCAGGCCACCCCCACCCAAACACCCCACCCCGAGCCCAGGCCGGACCCCCACCTAGGTGCCGCCCCATGGGGTGGAAGGCGATGCGCCCCAGCCGGTCTGTGTGCCCCTCCAGCGTGCGCAGCAGCTTGCCGTGTGCCGACCAGAGCCGGGCCGTGGCGTCGGTGGCGCCCGTGGCCAGTGTGACGGAAGCCTCCATGCGGCCTGAGGAAGCAGGAGGGGAGGAGGGGCATGATGATGAGCAGGCAGGTGTGGCAGGCTAGTGAGGGCCAGGCGTAGGACAGTGTGGCAGGCTAGTGATGCCACACTAGAGGGGCAGCCGTAGGACAGCTGGGAGGCCATCTGCGCGGGCCCTTGTCAACACAGCGGCCTGAGCTCAGCCTGCATGCACCATCATTACAAGGGCTGCCTGCTGCCAGGGCTCCTTCTGAAAGCATGTAGGGCACACACACTGATCATCAACCCCCCACCTCCTGCCCCTCCCTCTCCATCTGCTGTCCATCCATCAGCAACGCCCCCCTGTGGCATCCTGCCCCCTGCCCCTGCCCCCTGCCCCTGTCCACCTCCACCACCGCCCGCTCGTCTCACCCGTGGTGGACGCCTCGGGGTGCCACGCCACCCCGGTGATGCGCTCCGTGTGCGCCTTGATGGTCAGCTGCTTGGCGCACGACGGCATGCCCCACACCTTGAGCGTGCCGCTCCACGCGCCCGTGGCCAGCTGGCTGCCGTCTGGCGAGAAGGCGCACCCCGCGATGGGCCGCTCATCTCCCAGCTCTGATGCCTGATTTGTGATGATCTTCAGCTGCCGCTCCGCCGCCGTCGCCGCCGCTGCTTCGTCCTCATCAGGGTCGCTGCGCGCCCGCCGCGCCGCCGCCAGCCGCAGCGCCGCACGGCGCAGGCTGAACTGCGCAATTTCGGTGCGTGCCGCCGCCAGCTCAGCGCCGCCTTCCGTGTAGAAGATCTCGCTGGCGGGCACCGCCACCGCCGCCTCCGCCTCTGCCATTTCAAAGTCGGTGGGCGGCCCCAGGGCGGCCACGGCTTGGTCTTCGTCCATGCGGGCAAGCAGCTTGCGCAGGCGCTCGCGGCGCTCCATCTGCAGGGCGGGCGGGCAGGATGGGGGCGGTGTCGAGCGCGGCGGTGTGTGTGGGAATGCGAGGGGGTGAGTGGGTGCCCAGTGGGTGGAGTGGCTGGGGTGATGCCGAGAGAAATGGGGCAGGGGCATGCGGGCTGGGCGTGGTGTGAGACGCTTGGCACTTGGGCGCCGGCCGGCTGTCCCACGCAAGCGCTCCCCTGCCTTGAGCGGGCAGGAAGGCACATCCCCAGGCCTGATGCCCGCCTCTCGCCCACCTGCCTAGCTGTCTGCTTGCCCCACTGCCTGCAGGCTGAATGCCTGCCTGCCCCTTGTGCCCCTCACCCCACCCCATTGCAAATACACGGTACAGCACCCAGCCGCACCTCCTTCCCTCTCTTTAAACGGGCTTCCCTGACGGGCCCCTGCAGTTGATACCCTAGCGACCATCCCCACCTCCTCATGTCCCCGCCACCTCTTGCTCCCGCATGAAAAGCTGCTTGTCTGGCTTCTCCATGCCACCCTACCCCAACCCACCTCTACACATGCACCCCACACCCCCCCACCGCACCTCTCGCTCCCCAAACATTGTGATGGGCTCCTGCAGCTGGCGCAGCATGCGCCGCACTTCCCCGTCGTTGGTGGGCACCACCGTGGCCTTCATCTTGCGCCGCAGCTCAATCTCCCTCATCAGCTCCTGCTGCTTGCGCATGTGCTCCGCGCTGGCCTGCGGGAGCAGGAGCAGGAGGGGTGTGAGGCAGGCAAGGCAAGCACTGCTGCCGAGGCCCCGCCAGCAGGCGACAACACTGCTGCGAGACGAGTGGACGGGGCAAGCGGCACCTGCATGCCCCGCTCAGCCTCCCCAACATGCCGCTCCGCTCACACACACCTCTGGCAGGTCCATCACTTCCGCATCCACCGCCTGCCGTATGATGTTGCCTGCTGCCACGCCTGCCGCCACCGCCGCCGCGCTGTCGCCCGAGCGGATGGTGCCAAACACCAGCGGCTGCTGCCCGCGGGGCGGCAACCGCACGTCCTCGTCCATCTCTGAGGGGCCGTCCATCCTGGCCGCCGCTGTCTAGGGCCCAAGCAGTCGCAAGCGAGTGGCAAGCAGTCGCAAGCGAGTGGTGATGGGGAGAGCGAGGTGACTGCCGACGCTTTCTGGGCACTGTGTAAACTTCTCAGGGTGACGATGTAGCGTTAGCGCTGTGCTCGAGGCCTGCAGGGAGCCCCATGAAAGCAGAGAGCCACCGCCACGCTGGACTCGGCTTTCCTGGCGCGCTCAGAGCTCATGAGCATTGTTTGATCGCTTTCCGCCACGCCACCAGCGATTCACTGCCCATCGACAGCGCCCTAGAGCCTGCACACAGTCAGGCTCACTTCTCGATCGCGGCTTGTGCACAGCGGGGCGTCAGGCGGCTGTGAAAGACGCCACCATGGTGTGTAAGACCGGCTCTGCAGTAGTGTGACGCTGTCGGGAGGCCCTCCCAGACCCCTGATCGCCACTGCGGAGTCTTCTCCATTCTCAGCTCGTCAGCCTGCCCCTGAGCTCAGTTTTCCACTCCACTCGTGCAGGACGGCGCGGCGGGCAGCAACACGCTGCCGTTCATGACAGGGCCCCACGACGCGCTGCGGCAGGGGCTGGTGACGCTCAAGGACGGCGCGGCGTCGGCGCACCCGGTGGAGACGATACAGAAGATGATGGGGCCTGCATCAGAGGCGGCGCGGCTGGAGATGCTGCGTAACCTGTATGGCACCGCGCTGCCGGCGCGCATGCAGATAGAGCGCCAGATGCTGGACAGGTGGGTCTGTAAGGAGGCGGGGCCGGGGCAGGTGGGTGGCAGGGTGTGTGGCGGCGGCGGCAGCCTGCTTGTGATAGTGAGCTGGAGCAGCCTGTGGCTGCTGCCACATGGACAGCATGCTTCATGAAGGATGTGAGGTCACTGTGCGCAGCTTGTGATGGCACTGCGCAGGGGCACAAGAGGGATCCCTAGCTCGCACCATCGGCATGCGAAGGAGGCCATGCTCCATCCCACCCTGCCTCTCCCTGGCCAGCCACTCAACCACTTTCACTTCCCCTGCACTGACTTCCTCACTCCTTCCCACCGTGCAGGGTGGAGCGCCTGCCAGGGCTGCCCTCCTCCAAGCTCGGCCTGGAGTCCCTGACGGGTGCTCTGGACGACTTTGGGTTTGCAGACTACCTGGGCCTGCCGGCAGACAGCGAGACAGCACCCGCAGACCTGCACTCGCAGATGGAGCAGCGGCTGGGGCTGGCGCCGGGCACCAAGCCCATGGCACGCGGCCTTAACATGTAGGCACGCTGGATGCGCCTGGCTGGCAGCAGCGGCGCAATTGTGTTCCCCTAGTTTTGCACAGCGCACTCTGGTGCACCCTGGAGCGTGCTTCTTCTGTACAACCAATGTAACATTGAGCTTTGACAAGCAGAGTAGACAGGGCGTGGTGGTGCAGGAGTGGTGGAAGCACGGGGTGGTGCAGTGGCGCAGCGGAGGCGGCGGTCAAGGGTTGACTGGACATGTTGAGTGTCGCATTTCAAGTTCCAGCGGCCCGCGCCGTGACCTTGTGCTGTCAATTGCACTCTCAAGGGGCGTCTGCTGGCCTCGCGAGATGTCCAGCAGCGCCTTTTTCGCCGGTAGCAGCCTCGGACTTAAAGCTCTGCCCTCCAGCAGCTCGGCGTCGCAGAGAGACAGCTCCGGGCAGCATGATTGGACTACCCGCAGCACCAGAAGAGCTGCAGCGGCGACAAGACCTGCACCGGCGCCGCCGCCGCCAGCGCCTGCAGAGGCGCCGTCTATTTTCCCGTCCACTCGCGCCTACCTCTGGGACAGGAGCCCTGCGGGCGCTGTGACAGTAGTAGATATGAAGGTGTGTCTAGTTGAAAGTGTGTTGTGTGGCAGTGGTGGCTGGCAGATTGCCCACCCCAACAGCCCCACCAGGTTGCCCCGCCACGCCCCCTCCATCCATTTGTGGCTTAATGCAGAACCTGCGGCTGGAGGTGCGCCTGTCGCCTAGCGTGTGGCCCCTGCTGCAGCGGCTGCAGCGCCTCCCCCAGCAGCAGGGCAGCGGCAGCCTTGCACAGCCCATGGCAGCCACGTTGCTGGCGCAGCTGGCACCGGGCAGCAGCACGATGCGGGGGTTGCTGGCATTGGAGCTGACAGCCACGGGAGCAGCAGTGGGAGGCACATCAGTCCCCATCCCACTGGCATTTGGACCTCCACTGCCGGATGCCGCGCTGGCGCAGCTGGCCAGCATGCTGGAGGTTGCAGCCAGCCGGGCGCCGGCGGCTGCAGGGCTGCCCCACCTGCTGGCTGCCCGGCTGGCCTGCCAGCCAGATGGCCGGGGTGGCTTGGAGCTGCACGGTGCCGCTGCTACTCCCGCCCCCATCATGGACTTCAAGCCGCTGCTCTCCAAGCGTGTGGTGCCTTGCCAGCTGGCGCAGCGCCTGCAGGACTGGCTGCAAGCCGGCCCGCCACCGGCAGCAGCAGCGGCAGCGCCGGAGCTGGAGGTAAGCTGGGGATGGTGGATAGGCGCCTTGCCTTGTTTGGGCAAATGGATGAGGTACTGCATCCCAGAAATCTGTGCGTATTATGTGACGTTGAGTCTAGGGCCCTCACTGCAACCAGCACCCACCTCCCCCTCTCCCCGCCAGGACGGCTTCCTGACGATGGACCGCGGCCGCTCTCTGGTCCCTCTGGCGACCAGCGACAGCTCTGCATACAGCGTGCCCCTGGTGGGCTGCTGGGTGGCGGGCGCCGTGGACGTCAAGCACCCACTGGTGGCGGCCGCCTGCATGCGCTTCCTGTGCAGGTGGGTCTAGGTGCCAGTGTGCCGCACTGCACTGGGCTGCCTTGGACCCTGGGCATGCTCCGGCACGGGTGCCTGCATGTTCACAGCTTCTCTCAACTCATGTACTTCGGCATCTGTCAGCTCCCCACCTCCGTTGTGCTCAGGCCTGGGCCGTTTATACATTGCATTTTCTTCCTTGCCTGATGATCTTTGCAGCAAGGCGTTGGCAGACAAGGCCACCGGCGTGGACGCCAGCTTCCTGCTACTGCTCTACTCCACTGGCAGGGCAGCGGTGCCGTTGTTCTATGAGGTGCACATCAGCCTGGAGGGCGGTGTGCTGCCGATGCAGGCACACCGCTTCAGCCTCAACTGGCACCCGGAGCGGGCAGTGGAGGCGGCCACCTGCCAGGCAGCCCCGTGCAGCCAGCTCGCCCTGCCCGGCTGCCCCGTGTCACTGACGCAGCGTGCCGCTGCTCGCCGCCCAACCAGCAGTGGCGCTGCTGGGGGCGCCACCGCAGCCAGCCAGTGGCAGTTGAGCAGGCCTGCGCCAGTGCTCCGCCCTCCCAGCCGGGGGGCGTCGCTTTCCGGCCAGTCTGCTAGCAGCACAGCACCCCAGATGCAGCTGTTTTACACACCACCAGCACCCACCCTGCCTGGGCCTGCCAGCTATGTGCAGCCAACGCCGCCATCTGCAGGCAGCTGGCCAGCATGGCAAGCCAGGCAGATGCCAGAGGATGATGCTGCACACGCTGCTATGGATGGTGCAGCTGGTGCGGACGCTCACAGTGCAGGGCCAGTCGAGCAGGCTCTAGGGTCTGAATGGCCTCCTGAGGAAACTGAGGCAGCTGCTGCCTCGCAGGCAGAACGCAGGCATGATGCGGAAGCGTGCATGCCAGGCGGCAACGTGGACAGCGTGCAGGTCCATGAGGATCAGCAACGCCGCTGCCAGGCAGACCGCACTGCGCAAGAAGACCCGCCGCATGGTAGCACCCCGCAAAGCTGTGCCGCTCCTCCTGTGGCAACAGACGCGTATTCTGACGAGCCAGCACGACCAGCTGCAGGCAGCACACCAGCTCAGAGCCCCGCACTGCCGCAGCCCAGCCTGTCCCCTGCACCTTGCCAGGGCAGCCTTGTGCCCAGCTGCGGCAGCAGCATGGCTGGAGAGGCTGTTGATGGCAGCGGCGGTGTCAGCGGCCTCGTGGATGCTGCGCCCTCTGCCGCCCAACTGCCGGCAGACGAGTCGTTGGATGCTGGCAGCCTGCCCAGCCTGGCAGCCTGGGGGTCAAGCAGCTTCCTGTTTGCCGGGCCGCCGATGCAGCACAGTGCAGCGTCTCTCGGCGGCTGCCCAGTGGCAGCACCTGCTGCGGTGCCCGCCCATATGCAGACAGTGCCGCAGCCTCCCCCACAGTTTGCCACCCCCAGCGCCGGGCTGCCGTCCATGCAGGAGCTTCTCAACATGCAGCAGCAGCACCTGAACCTGCATCACCAGCAGCTGGGAACGCCAGTGGGTCATGCCCTGGAGGGCAGCATGGGCAGCAGCGGCAGCACTCTCACCAGCACAGCCGCACCAGGCTTCTCACTGCCCTCGCAGCTGGCAATGGCGGGCTGGCCTGTGCAGCAGTATGCCACGGCCGCTGACGTGGCGCTCCTTCAGCAAGAGGTGCTGCTGCTACGACAAGAGGTATGATGTTTGTGAGAGCTGGTTGCTGACTTTGCTGAGACTGGGCAGACCCTCTTGTGGCCCCCAAATACAGGTCACCATGGGTCATCAAGCATGCACAGACATTGTGATCTCTCACCCACCTTTCCTATGATTATGCTCCCCTCGCAGGTGGCTCTGCTGCGCTCACAGGTGCAGTCGTTGCAGTTGGCACCTTCCATGGCTGCCGCTGCTGCCCTGCCCATGCTGCAGCACTTGCAGCAGAGCGGGATGCTGCAGGCCCATTCGGCCGGGCAGCAAGAGTCTCTAGCAATGCCGGCAGCGCTAGCAATGACGCAGCAGGAGTCTCCAGTGGCAGCGCCAGCAGTGACGCCGCAGGAGTCTCCAGTGGCAGCGCCAGCAGTGACGCCGCAGGAGTCTCCAGTGGCAGCGCCAGCAGTGACGCAGCAGGAGCAGCAGCAGCAGCGCAGGGAGCAGCAGCATGAAGGTGGGGTGGTGGGCTCGGATGTGTCTGCCATTGTGCAGCAGCAGCAGCAGCAGGAGGAGGAGGAGGGAGCACGCAGGGCGCCCCCCAGCGCAGAGCAGATGCCGGCAGCCGCTCCAGCCGAGGCCGGTCATCTTGATGCGCGCTCGGATGAGCAGCAAGCCGCCCAGGATGAAGCCGGCGGCAGCCACCAGCAGGCCGCGTGGATGGAGGCTGAGGCCGCCATAGACCTGCTCATTGCCGAGGCGGAGCGGGCAGCCAGCTCAGCAGGCTTGTGGGAGGAGGGTGCCAGCTGCGCCCGTGAGGATGGGCAGGGCAGCAGCAGTGGCGGCAGCGCTCCGCAGCAGCAGCAAGGGGAGCTGGAGCAGCAGCAGCAGCAAGGGGAACTGGAGCAGCAGCAACAGCAGCAGCAGCAGCAGCAGCAGCAAGGGGAACTGGAGCAGCAGCAGCAGCAGCAGCAGCAGCAGCAGCGGCAGCGGCAGCGGCAGCCACAGGATGAGCATCCGCATCCACCCTGGCAGGGTGACGAGGAGTCCCCAGCCGTGCACGAGCCGGAACCGCCGACAGTGGCGCCGGCGGCTGCGGCAGCAGAGATGGTGCCTCCTGCATCACAGGGGCAGCCATGCGGCACCAGCAAGATGGGTGCAGAGCTCACGCCAATGGAGATGCAGCCATCAAGCAGCTACGCGTATGGGGAGGAGGAGGCTGAAGATGAGGAAGATGAGGATGTGGAGCTAGAGAGGAAGTATGGGCTGCGCCCATTGTACCGCAGCAGCAGCAGCAGCCCGCGGCACTTTGGGGTTGACAAGTACTGTAACTGAAGTGTCTCACGGTGATCTTTCATTGAACCTGCTGTCCTGAGTTCTTTCATCTTCAGACAGGAATCAAGATTCTCTTCTGATTGTCCTGCACCCTTGTGAGCTGTATGCATCAGGTGGTCCAATGGATGCACAGTCACAGGACGCTTGGGTATAAGATACACAACTCACTTGTCCTCCAGGTGATGCCAACAGCAAGCCTTGTGGGAGTGAGCCCTCTTTGCTCGCTCTAAGCCTGCATGGGTGCCAGCGTGGCCTCGCCGGCGCCGCCGACAGCGCAGCAGCACCACTTGGGGCCTTGCAAGGAGCCAATCGCCTGCCTCCGCCCGGCCACACGACCTCTCTTCAGCGACTTCCTTGACCGAAAGTCTGCGACTTGCCCGCTTGCAAGCCTCTATGCTGACTGTCAGCCTCGCCCGCCCGCTGGCGCCTTGCGCCCGGCAACAACGCGCAGCAAGCGGCCGCCAGACTCGACTGACAGTCAGGGCAAGCCAGCAGCAGCAGCCCAAGCCGCTGGGTGAGCGCGTGGCCCGCCTCCGCCAGGCTGCCCCTCGGCTGCCCCTCCTGCAGGAGCCCTCCGAGCCTCTTAACCGTGCTCTGGATGCCTGTACACCCCGTTTGAAACGGCGCGGAGCCGGGGCAGCGGTCTTCCAAACAATTGCGCCCCCTGCCGCCAGCCCGCCGCCCGCCCGCCCATGCTGATTTGCGGCCGTTGCCGTCCTTCCACCTGTCTGCAGCCAGCGTGGATGATGCCAACGTCATCCCTTTCTGCAGCATCGATGAGCAGGGGCAGCGCAAGGCGCCGATGACGCTGGGGGAGAAGGAGCAGGCTTTCCTGGAGGCGCTGTCGGTGCGTGGGCCACACGAGCATACGGCAGATGCGTGGCTTTGTGGCAGGGATCCTCGTGTGCACCTGCTGCTGTCACCTGCATTAGAATGTGCATGGCCATGAGAATCTGGCGCCGGCAGCGGGGGTGTGCATTAGAATGCGCATGGCCATGAGAATCTGGCACCGGCAGCGGGGGTGTGCCGGGTGGCAGCCATGTCGACAGGTTGCTGCCCCGGTAACACGGCTGCCATCCTTCCCCTGGCACCAGCATTTCGTGGCGCCCTGGACCCACCCGCCTCCTCCGTGTCCAGGCCTTGTATCAAAAGAGCAAGCCCAACACAACCAAGGAGGGGTGTGCATTGCTCCATGCTGCGGCTGGCTGTGCCTCATGTGTTCCTGTTGCTCCGATTCTGCAGGCCTTTTACTACGATGGCCAGCCGGCGATGAGCAACGAGGAGTTTGACCTGCTCAAGGACGAGCTGGTGTGGTCGGGCAGCAAGGTGGCGGTGCTCAGGTGGGCGGTTTGGACTGTGCAAAAGAGATGTGCTGCCAGTTGGGTGGAGCGGGTGCTCTTGATGAGCTGCTGTGGTCAGGCAGCAATGTGGCGCTGCCCTGGTGGGCGGAGCAGTGACCAAGCACTTGTGGGCAGCTGCTGTACAGGTGGTAGGTAGGCTGGTAGCGAGGCGAGGCAAGGCGAGCCCGCCCGCCTGCTCTCGCCCCCCAGCAAGCCTCCTGGCACTCATCCTTGGCCCCCTGTGCCCACTGTCTTTGCTTCGCTCAGCCCCAGCCAGCTGGGCAGAGCCAAACCAGGTTGCGCACCCCCAACGGGGTCGCGGCGCAGGTGCCCCCAACCTGGTCCCTTCCGTTCCCCTCCTGGCTTGGCTGGCTGACACTGATGTGGCCACCTGCCTGCCTCTCCCACCCCCACCCCGCACCTGCAGCACCGACGAGCTTCGCTTCCTGGAGAACCAGATTGCGTACAACAGGGGGAAGCCGATCATGAGCGACGCCGACTTTGATGCGCTCAAGCTCAAGCTGCGGCGGGAGAACTCCATCATCACGGCGGAGGGCCCACGCTGCAGCCTGCGCTCTCGCAAGATGTACTCCAACGCCACGTGAGCGGGGCAGAGGGCCTTGCTTCATGGGTCGTCCAGCGGCAGGGTTGGCGGTTCAGCCGGAGAGGGAGGATAGGCGGCAGGCCTGTGCTGTACCAGTAGATGGAGAGGGAGAGGAGGAAGCGGGGCGGGTGGGGGCAGCGCGCATGGGCAGGCCACGTGGCAGGCGACTCTTTCCCACTGGTGTTGCTGCCTCTTCTGCCCTTCTGGCCCCGTCCACCCCGCCTTGACGCCGCTGCCGGCATCGCCCACATTGTCACCTCCCCCATGCAGTGTGGACTACCTCAAGCTGGTGGCCATCAACATCCCTGCGGCGCTGCTGGTGCGCGGCAGGGGGGCGGGGCCTGCAGGGGTGGGGACCATGGCAGGAGGCGGGGGGAAGGCATGCTGTCATCAGTTACCTCCTCCACCCCCCTCAGCTCAGGCGCTGGGCGGCGTTTTTCGCATTGGCGACGTCACCGGGTGCCACACAACAGCCGACCCTTCCTTCCTCCCTTTCTTTCTTTTCCCAACTGGCACACCCCACCTCACTCCACGCAGGTGCTGGGCGGCGTGTTCAGCATTGACGACCTCACCGGTTTTGAGATCACAAAGATCATTGAACTGCCGGAGCCCATCGGCATCGTCGCACTCTGGGGCTTCCTCCTGCCCTCCGTCTACGTGCTGGCTTCCAGGTGGGGTGTGGGGCGTGAGCACAGCAGCGCTGCCGGGGACGGAGGGAGCGAGCCGATAGGGGGCACAGACAGGGGATCGCGAGATGTGCCACCGGGGGAGTGCTGAGGGCACAGCAGGCACAGCAGGCACGATGCCCATTGTGCCTGGCAGGGCAGCCGCTGAGTATGAGGACAGCCCAGCGCCTGCAGTGCGATGGGGCCTGTGCTGGCGTGGCTGTGCACTGCAGGGCGGTGGCACCTGCTCCACGGCGGCGAGGCGGAGGGGCCGCCTGGAATACACGTGCACTACTTGCCCGGCCGCCCGCCCGCCCGCCTGCGGCTGACCCCTTGCTGTCCTCTCCTCCCCGCTTCACTTCTGTCCATCCCTCCCTGCAGCCTGACTAACGTGGTGTTCAAGGATGCACTCATCCTCAAGGTGGGCAGCAGGTGCTAGGCAGCTGGTGGCAGTCGGTGGCGCCATGGGGGGCGGGTGCGGTGTGTGATGGCCCCGTGCATGCCACTGCCCTGCCCCAACCTGCCCGTGCTGCCGGACGGCTCGTGTTGCCCCCAGTTTCTGCCACATGGCCAGCTGCTGCAGAGTCCTGTCAGCAGTGGCAGCACCATCCCTTCACAACCCCGTTCTCCCTGCCGTGCTTGTGAACCTGCAGGCACCCTGCCCCAGCTGCGGCACCGAGAACACGACGTACTTTGGTGACATCCTCACCGTGCCAGGTCAGTGCCTGCACTGGCATGCGCCGGGCGGGTGAAGTTCTTGCCAGCCAGCATTGGCCTGCCTGCACCGCCCTGCTTGTGCTGGCCCTCTGTGCTGGCCTGCCTCGACCTGCCTCGGCTGGTGCCTCTGCCAACTACAGCCAGCGTAGGCCTGCCTGCACCGCCCCGCCTGTGTTTGCCCGATTCGCTGGCTGGCTGCTGCCCCGTGCTCAGAGGCAAGCCAGCAACCACCTTGAGCCATGCGGGCTGTGGTGTCACCGATCCTGCTCTCCCACACATCCTGCTGCTGCTGCTGCTGCTGCTCCTCCTTGATGCCCCTTGCAGGCAACCGCAAGAAGAGCACCATTCCGTGCAGCAACTGCAAGGCCCCGCTGGAGTTTGATGCCGAGCTGCGGGAGGTGGTGGTGGGGGAGGTGCCGCCGGCAAAGCCGGCGCCGGCGGCCAAGCCGGCCCCTGCCAAGAAGTAGGCTTGCCTCGTCACCTGCTTCACGAAGGATGACATTGGCTCCTCTTGCCTGGCTGACAGGGCCTGATCCTTTTCACTCTGCATGCAAGTAAAGCAAGAACAGAGCCACCCGTAGGTCGCTGTGCTCAGTGCCAGCAGGGCCTTGCTTGGCCCCTGCGCACAGCTTGCCCCCTACCCAGATCAGGCGGCAGAATGTGTCGCGTAGGGGTGGGCACAGCGGCTGCCATGGGGGACACCCTGCAGCTCGTCGCCCTTTGTGCCACGCCTGTACTAGCCTGCCCCCGTCTTGGGTGGGCCACGCGCACACTGTGTGTATATGCAACCTCTCTACCGATTCCCCTCTTTGGATTTTCCTCAGTGCACTTGCCCCCCCGCTTTCTTTGCCACCGCCCACTGTGTTCCCTGGTCGGGAAATGGTTTTGGATTCAGACAATTGACCGTCGTTGTAACTGCCACTGGCGTTCGGCGGCGGCTCGCCAGCAGGCATTGAATGAAAAGAAATTGCAGGGGCAGGAACCGCAAGGGTGGCATACAAAGCCAGGGAGGGGCGCAAACAAGCAAAGCGAAGAGCGGCAAGCAAGGAGGGAGGGAGGGAGCAAAGGGATGGCGGCAAGCGCCTGCAGCGGCGGGCAACCGAGGGCGGCAGCCCTCGGAGCTCACTTCCGAGATGACATGCGGTTCAGCTTCCTCCTCTTCCGGTGCTTGTGCTTGTTCATGGCCCGCTTCCGCTTCCGCCGCACGCTATCCGCCCACATTTCTGCCAGTGCGCCGCTCTGCTGCGGCGCCCGCACCGCAGCGCTGCTTGCCGCCGCCGCTGCAGGCCGCTGCAGGAGCGCCGCTGCTGCCAGCCCTTGGCTCAGAGTAGCCGGCTGCCGCTGCAGCCCTGCCGCAGCCGTTGACCAGGGAATGCCTGCAAAGGCAGTAATGGGTGGAGTCACTCAATGGTGGGTGGAGAGTGACAGACAGCAGGCACAGGCAGCGGCAGGCAGTGGCGGCAGGCGGCAGCAGCACGCGGTGCGGCCCGCATGCCGTTCGCTTGCTCACCTGCTGCTGCTGCTGTGGCTGGCCTGAACGCCTCCAGCCCCATCAGAGGCAGTCCAGGGCCGCCCAGCCGCGCTGCCGATGCTGCTGGCGCCTCGCTGAGTGTGGTCAGCGTTCTGCACAGGCTGGAGCCCGCTTTCCTGCCCAGGGCCCTCAGGGCCTGCATTGTGCTCCTAGCCAGCTATCAGGTTTGGGTTTTGGTGGAGCGCTGGGCCGCAAGGGGCTGGTCTGGGATGTCCGCGGCCGTTTCGATGACTGAGGTGACCCTCAGTAGCTTATTTTTGATCTTACAAGCGTAAAGCAAGCCCTCGCTTCTCGCGCTGCCACGTCAGCGTAGCTCTTGAGCAGCTCTTGATGATGGGGAAGAGCCAGGGCCGCCTTGCTGCTCTGAACGCTTTCATAGAGACCACCGTTGATCCCCTCGTTGTCTCTCGCTGGACTCCAGCGGCCCATGTGAAAGGACAGTCTCCCACACTCTGCTGTATGCTCGTCACCTTGCGCCTCGCAGTGGCAGCCGGCATGGTGCGGCCCATCGTGGCCAAAACCGGGCCGCTGCGTCTCCCGACAGCACGGCTACGGACGCTGGCAGCGGCGCCAACGACGAGCGCCCAGCAGCCCTCCGCCAGCCTGTTGGCGCCTCGCCGGCACACGGCTCCTGCTGTGCCGGCCTGGCTGGTGCCGTCTGCCGCCAGCAGATGCTGCGGATGGCGCTTGTACGCGGCCTCCCAGCTGCAGCAGGAGGCATCACCAGCCGCAGCAGCAGCCGTGCCCCTCGCCGCTACGACAGACGATGAAGGTGCGTTGCCACCACCCCCTTGCTCCCGACTGCCATCCATTGCCTTCTCTTAGCCCAAGGTTCCATTGCAAGGAGCAGAACCTGCCAGCACCATGCCCGGAACCCAACCGTGCCCACCCTCGCAGCCTGGCCAGCGCCACCCTCCCAGCTTGTGCCGCGGCCTGCTGGTGGCACCGCCGCTCCCCGTCTCCCGCCCGCCCGCCTGCCTGGCCCCTGTTCACCCACACACTTGCCCCTCCCCCTGCTGTTGCTTGCTGCTGCAGCAGATCCCACCGAGGCTGTCGTGCTGGACGTGCGCAACATGAAGTGCGGCGGGTGCAGCGCTGCCGTGAAGCGCATCCTGCTGCAGCAGCCGCACGTGGCAGGTGCCGCGGTCAACCTGCTCACAGAGACGGCGGTGGTGCAGGTGGCCGCGGGGCCGCCCGCAGGCAGCGGTGGTGCGGGGCCTGCAGCGGCAGCCGAGGCGGCTGCGGCGGCTGCGGCGGAGGCGCTGACAGCCAAGGGCTTCCCCGCCAGCCTGAGGAGTATGGAGGATGAGGGGGTGGGGGGAGATGCTGCGGCGCTGGCGGAGCGCAAGCAGGAGGAGCTGAGGAAGAGGTGAGGGGTGGGCATGGCGTGGCATAGTGCCTGGCATAGCTCTTGGCGAAATTTTTGTTTTGGTGGGTGCCTTCCTCATGGCGAGCTGAGAAAGAGGCGCGATGGGCGCTCGGAGCGGTGGTGGGGATGATCAACAGATGGCGCTGAATTGCAGCGGGTGCTGGCATGGACGGATGAGCAGTGGGCAGGGGTGAGCCAGCGGCGGCGAGGCACTGCTGGCACGCCTGTGCCTGCCTGCCCTGCAAGCACATCCTGCTCCTTGCTGCTTTACCCTCCTCCCTCTCATCCTCACCCTCACCCTCCCCCCGCCGTGTGCTCGCCTGCAGCACCGCCAGCCTGGCGTTTGCCTGGGGCCTGGCGCTGGTGTGCTGCACCCACCACCTTGGCCACTTCCTCCACTCCCTGGGGCTGCACCAGTTTGCGCACACCGGTGAGCTGGTTGTGGTGGCCTGCAGGGCAGCAAGGGGCCTCCAGAGGGGGGAGGCGGGTTTTGCATTGGGGCGGACAGCTGGCTGCTGGGAGGAAGCGAGGGGCGGGGGCCACTTCCGGCGGACAGCCGGCTGCTGGTGGGAGGAAGCGAGGCGGGGCGAAACACAAAACGGGAGTGCAGGATATCTAGTGGCACAGGCTGACGTGCACGCAGCGCAAACAAAGTGGGCATGAGGGCAGCGAGGGCGTGCTCGTGAATAGACGACTGCCCTGCCCTGCGCCTGCCACCAGCCCCTCCCTCCAGTGCCACCTTCCTGCCTTGTCTGCTCCCCGCTCTCGAGCTCCTCTGACCCTCTCCCCGTCTCATGCGACCCACCCTCTCCTCACCCTCGCGCCCTCCCATGCCATCTCTCCCCTCGCCCCTCATTCTCACCCTGGCCCAGATCATGCCAACCTATCTTCCCCTCCCCTCCCTCCCTCTGCCCCTGCCCCAGACTTCATGCACGCCCTGGGCAACCCATGGGTGAGCGGCGTGCTGGGGGCGGTGGCGCTGCTGGGCCCCGGCCGCCCGCTGCTCGTCGACGGAGCCCACTCGCTCTTCAAGTGAGCAGAGGCAGCCTGCTTTCCACCTAGCCCCTGCCAGCTTGTCAGTCTGCCTGCCTGCTGCTCGGTGTTCGTGTTGCATGTGGCGCGGCAACTGCCGCCAGTCCTGCGCGCTGACCAGCCTGGGTGCCCAACCAACTTCCCGCAACACTGCCTCCGCCCCTGCCCCCCCACGTGCCTGCCGGTGTGTCCTCAGCCCTCCCATCCCCTCTCAACCCCCAACCCCTCCCGCCCTCCACACCCCTCACCCCACGCAGCGGCGCCCCCAACATGAACTCGCTGATCGCCCTGGGCGCCTCCACCTCCTTCACCGCCGGCGCTGCCTCCGCCCTCCTGCCCGGCTTCTCCCTGGACCCCTCTTTTCTGGAGGAACCCGTCATGCTGCTGGCCTTTGTGCTGCTGGGACGCAGCCTGGAGGCACGCGCCCGCGCCGCCGCCTCTGCAGATTTGACCGCCCTGGCCCGCCTGGTGCCCGACACCACACGCCTGGTGCTGGACCCTGGGGCGGCCCCGCGCCCCAAGGCGGCAGCTGCTGCCGAGGGCGGCAAGGCGGCGCCGGCGGCGGAGGAGGTGTGGGTGCGCACCAGCACCGTGCGGGCGGGCGATGTGGTGCGCGTGCTGCCCGGGGAGCGCGTGCCCGTGGATGGGATGGTGATCGCCGGCACGGCGTCAGGTGGGCGGCGGGCCGGCTGGTGGTGGTGGGCAGGGGTGGGGCAGGGTTGACGGTATGCAGAAGTGTTGTTGGCGCTGCCCTGTGCTGTGGCATCCATAACTCCCTCTTTGCCGTGTCTGTGGTGAACGAGAGCATGCGGGCAAGTGCGTCGGCGCCTGGTGCCCTTGGCCGCGCATTGCGCGACCCTCGCAATCTGGCCTCTGCCAACCCTCCCCTGGGTCCAACCTCATCCTGCAGTGGATCCTGCAGTGGATGGCATGCTGCTTCCGTCGGGCGCCCTTTTGGCACCTCTTGCCTCCTTCCTCAACAAGCAGCCAGCCCTTGCTCACACCACCCGCCCGCCTGCCTGCAGTGGATGAGAGCATGTTGACCGGCGAGTCCCGCCTGGTGCCCGTGGCCGAGGGCAGCACGGTGACCGGCGGCACGCTGGCCTACGAGGCGCCCATCACGCTGCGTGCCACCTCCACTGGCTCCGCCTCCACGCTGGCGGGCATTGGCAGGTGTGGCGGGGGGAGGGGCAGGGGGGCAGGGCGTGAGTGGGCTGAGTGGGCTGGCAGGAGACTGGCCGCTATGGGCGCTGCTGATTTGCATAGAAGGGAGGCCTGCAGAGTGAGCTTATCCACGAGTACTCTGTTGAAAGAGGGCTTTTATGCATGGATGGGGGGCTTGTGCAGGGAGGCATGCAGGGAGTTGCCCCCCTCATGCACCTCCGCAGCCACCGCAGCACTACTCGTTCAGTGGATCCCTCAGAACAGTTGTGCATGTCCCAACTGCTGCTCTACCGAGCCGCTGTACCCCCAATTGCCCTTATGAACACCCCACCCCACGTCACCCCACCCTCCACGCCCCCCACTTGGCACCCGACTTCACCCTTCAACCCCACCCCACGCCACCCCCTCTCTCCCCCCGGGCAGGCTGGTGGCTGATGCCCAGTCGCGTGAGGCCCCCGTGCAGCGGCTGGCCGACGTGGTGGCGGGCAAGTTCTGCTACGGCGTCATGGCAGCCAGCGCCGCAACCTTTGGCTTCTGGTCGCTGGCGGGGGCAGACTGGTTCCCACAGGCACTGGGTGAGGCACGGCTGGCTGGCTGGCTGGCTGGGGGGCTGATGGGCTGGTTGGCTGGCTGGCAGGGGTCACTGCAGGCCCTGGGTGGCTGCGGCCGGTCAGGCGGCCTGTCCTGCTCAGATTGCAAATGCCTCTCTCACACAACGCATCCACACCCTGCCTCCCGTCCTGCAGATGTGGTGGAGGCGGCCGGTGCGCAGGCGCCCCTCCTGCTCAGCCTGCGGCTGGCCATCGACGTCCTCGTCGTTGCCTGCCCCTGCGCCCTGGGCCTGGCCACGCCCACCGCCGTGCTGGTGGCATCCTCGGCAGGCAAGCAGGGCGGAAAGGCCGCAGTAGGCTGGCGGGCGTGCTGCGGTGTGGCTTGGGTGTTTGCAAGGAGCAGCTGTGAGAGCAGCTCTGCTTGGAGAGTGCGGATGGTGGGAAACAGCCAGGAGGCTGTGTGCCTGCCTGCTCCTGCCTCTGCCAGGGAGCAGTGCGCCTGCCGCTGTCCAGGTCAGCAAACCGTGTGCCTGCTCCCGTCCCGGCGGAGCAGTGAGTGGTGTGCCTGCTCATATCCCTGCCAAGGCACCTGCTTACCTCCCCGCCTGTGTGCCCCCGCTGCCGCCACATGACCTGCCCCCCTGCAGGCGCACGCCGCGGGCTGCTGCTGCGGGGCGGCGACGTGATCGAGGGGCTGGCTGAGGTGGACACCGTTGTGCTGGACAAGACGGGCACGCTGACAGGTGGGCGAGGGTTGCACAGGTGGAGCTGCAGAGGTGGGCGGGTGGTTCCTCCATGTTGTCGTGACTGAGGTTGACACAACCTGGCCTGTTGCGGTGTCCCCTGCCTTACCTTTTCCCCGCCAAACCGTTCCTCCTTGCCTGCCTGCTTGCCCACCCGCAGAGGGGCGCCTGCAGCTGGCGGCGGTGGAGGCGGAGGCGGGGTGCAGCGGCGAGGAGGTGCTGGCTCTGGCGGCGGCAGCAGAGCGCAACACGCGGCACCCGCTGGCGGACGCTCTGGTGGCGGCAGCGGAGGGCAGGGGTGAGCTGACCGAGGTTCTGTGAGGGGTAGCAGCGGTGCTGTGCTGTGCTGTGCTGTGTGGCATGCTTCGTGCCATTGCCGCTGCCGCACCTGCTTGAGGGCTGCCCGCACATCCCCATGCCATGCCATGCCATGCTGTGCCGTGCTGAGGGGCCCCTCTCATGTGCACCCCTCCGTTCACCCGCCCCGCCTCCCTCCGCTCCCTCCCTCCCTCCCCTCCCTCGCCCGCCTCCCCTTCAGGCCTGACCATCCCGCTGGCCAGCAGCTCGCAGACGCACCCTGGCGAGGGCGTGTGGGCACACGTGGGCGACCGCCGCGTCGCGGTGGGCCGGCGGGAGTGGGTGCAGCAGCAGTGCGCAGTGCATGCCACGGACACTGGCAGCAGCAGCAGCGCGGAGAGCAGCATAGGCAGCGGCAGCAGCAGCGGCAGCTCAGACACAGAGGTCTGGGTGGGCTGGGCAGGGCAGGGCCTGGCTGGGCGGCTGTCGCTCAGCGACGCCCTGCGGCCCGATGCAGTAGAGGTGGTGTCCCGCCTGCGCGCCCGCGGCATGCGCGTCATGCTCCTGTCGGGCGACCGCCCCGAGGCAGTGGCGGCCATGGCGGCCGCGGCAGGCATCGACCCCTCCGACGCCTTTTCCGGCGTGCGCCCGGAGGGCAAGGCAGCGCTGATTCAGCGGCTGCGTTCCGAGGGGCGGCGGGTGGCCATGGTGGGTGACGGCGTGAACGATGCGCCCGCGCTGGCCAGCGCCAATGTTGGAGTGGCCATGGGCGGCGGGACCGCGGTGGCGGGAGACGCGGCGGGGGTGGTGCTGCTGGGGGACCGGCTGGGTCAGGTGGACGAGGCGCTGGCGCTGGGGCGCGCCACGCTGGGCAAGATTCGGCAGAACCTGGCATGGGCAGGTGGGTGGGCGGGAAGGTGGGGGTGACGCACCCGGGTTGAGGGGACGGGCAAGGGGTGGTAGACTATGGCTGGAAGGGAAGGTGACCCAGCTGGGTGTGGGGCGTGGCTGGTGCGAGCAGCCCCCTCAACCGCTGTCAGCAGTAGCCTGCTACTGTGTGGCGTGCCCCTGTCGCACCAACCCCTCCTGCCTACCTCTCCCCCTGTGCTTGTGCGCACCCTCTGTAATGGCCGGCAGCTCTTGCTGGCCTGCCGCCTGCCTTGCACACACCCCTGACCCCACCTCTCGCACCCTTCCCTTGTGTGCAGTGGCCTACAACTTTGTTGGCGTGCCTGTGGCTGCTGGCGCCCTGCTGCCCGCCTACGGCATCGCCCTCAGCCCCTCGCTTGCCGGCGGCATGATGGCGCTCAGCAGCATTGCAGTGGTCAGCAACAGCCTCAGCCTGCGCTGGATGATTGATGCAGCGGCAGGCAGCAGCGGCAGCAGCAGCAGCAGAGGCAGCGAAGCGGTATCCAGCCGCGGCAGCCGGGCCGGGGCCCCGCAGGCGGTCGGTGCGCCGACCGGCAGCGCCAGTTGAGGGCGAGTGCAGGCACACACGCCTGGGCCCGCAAACCTTTCCTCCTTCCTGACCAAATTTATGAATCCTCTCTGTTCAGCCTGATGGGTGTGATCACCCAGTTTTCTCTCTCTCCTGCCTCCCTGGTGCCTGTAGCGTCTCCACTCCCGACACGTCTCCCTGTAGCTGTGCCTCGTCAGTAGTAACACAAAACGACTGGTGTGGCGAAAATTGGGGACATGCAAGCACAGGCTCAGAGCTGTGCTCAGCTTGCTTGCGATTGCGGCACGCCGCCGCCTGTGCAATGGCCTGTACAAGGCACACCACCCAGCAAGCACTGTGAGGGGGTGGACACGCTGCGGCAGGGGCAGGAGTTGAAGACCCCAGCACCAGAATGGGTGGATGCAGAAGCGCTGGTCGTGTAGATGCCAACAGACGCATTTGCTGTGCAGTTGTGATGACGCCAGAAGGGCTTGAGCTGTGCAGTTGTGACGACGCCAAAAGGGCTTGAGCTGTGCAAATGTGGGATGAAGTACGGGGGGCTGCCGTGCACCTGAGAACCAGCTGCAGTGCCCTCCCCTCACGGGACGCCCGCCAGGTGCAGCGCCGTGCTCATGAGCTGGGCAGCGGAGCTGTGCAGGCCGCGCGCCAGCAGCAGGCGCAGGTTGCTGTCCTGCAGGCAGGGCAGGCAGGCGGGGTGGTGGGTCAGGCAGACGTGGGAGGCAGGCAGGCGGGGTGAGCGGGTTGGTAGGCAGGTAGGCAGGCAAGCAGGCAGCCTGTTGTTCCATCAAGGCTATAACCCCGCCGAGACCCCACCACCAGCAGGCGCTGCCCTGCCCCAACCTCACCTTGGCGGCCTGCTGGTCGGGCGGCAGCGTGTCCATCAGCGCCGAGAAGGAGGCGGCCAGGTCGGGGGTCAGGCCAGAGGCGGCGGCAGCAGCCTCGGTGCTTGCCTCCAGCAGGACGGTGAGAAGGTTACCTTGGGGCTGCTGGAGCTGCTGGGGCTGGGGTCGGTGCTGCTGCTGCTGCACCGGCTGCAGCGGCTGCTGCTGCGCCTGTGGCTGCTGCTGCTGCGGCGGAGGCGGTTGCCGCCACGGCTGAGGTGCCAGTGGCTGCGGCTGCTGCCGCTCCCCGCTGGCTGTTGCAGCAAATGCAGCTGCAGCCGCTGCCCCCAGCATCAACCTCAACACATCGGGCTGCGGCTGCGGCTGCGGCTGTGGCTGCGGCTGTGGCTGCGGGTGCAGCTGCGGGCGTTGCTGCTGCTCTTGACGGTGCTGGGCAATGGGCTGGTGCTGCTCGTCTGCCTGCTCACACTCATGTTGGGCATATGGATGTTCCTGCTGTGCAGACTGTCGCTGCTGCTGTTGCTGCTGCTGCTGCTCTTGTTGCACCTCGTTGTGCTGCCGCTTTTCTCGCTGCTCCTGTTTCTCTTGCTGCTCTTGCTGCTGCTGCTGCTCTCCTCGTTGTTCCAGCTCCTGCTGCCGACGCTGCCAGCGCTCCTGCCGCTGCAGCACTTGGTGCTCTTCCCTGTGCTGCACGGCTGCTGAGACAACCTCAACGCCCGCTGCCGCTGCTGAGCCTGGGGTGGAGTGTGCAGCAGCTCCGCTCACAGCTGCCGTTACTGGCTGCTGATTCTGCTGCTGCTGCTGCTGCTGCTGCTGCTTCTGCTGCTGTGGTGCTGCTGGCTGCTCCGCCCTGCGCCTCCGCTTCGCAGCAGGCTGGGTTGCATCAGTGGCAGTGCGGGCTGAGCGAGGCGCTGCCTCCTCCCCGCCGTGCTCGCCTCTCCCTTCATGCTGGCGGCTGCGCTGCCCAGACTGCTTCTTATGCAGTTTACGTGCGCGAAAGTAGCACCTGTTGCACAGCCACTCCGCACCCGTGGCAGGGTGGCGATACCACTGAGAGGCGGGGCCGGGGCTGGCGGCGCCGCACTCCAGGCACTGCCGGTTCGTCCTGAAGAAGCAGGGGCTGCACACCCAGCGCGCACCGGTGACCGGGTGCGGGTGCCAGGCTGCGCTGCGCCCATGGCCTTTCCCAGGGCTACTGGAGCCACACTGCAGGCACTGCACGCCCACCAGCGGCATCTGACCGCCGTGCTTCCGCATGTACTGCCCGCAACTGTTGCACAGGAGCACACGCGTGGTGGGGTGGCGGCGCCACTCGCGTGTCGTGTCTGTCCCGCAGTGCGAGCACACCCGCCGCTCCTCCTCTGCCCGCTGCTCCTCCCTCAAGCCTGCTGCATCTGCCGCCGCCGCTTCAGGCGGCACGCCACCGCCGCTGCCACCGCCTGCCATCCCTACTGCCCCAGCAGCTGCCGTAGCCGCCTCGGCTGCCTCGGCAACTGCAGCCACCTCGTCAGGGCCCTGTGCCGCTCCCAGGCTGCGCCAACGCAGGGGTTGCGCCTGCTTCCTGCGCTGCTGCTGCGACATGGCTTGCTCGAAGAGTGGCTGGCCTCTGCACCTGACGGACTGTCCCACTGTGAGTGTTGATGGTTGAGAGCACACAAGCCGAGGTTGGGTTACGGTCGAGAGAAGGCCCTGGAACGAAGTGCTGACTCGACACCCGAAACCCTACCCTCTGTCAACCTTGACCGTCCAATTTGTGAGTGCTCCCTCTGTGATCATCATGAGTGCAGTTTACATGGCCGGTGTTCGTGGGTGATGTGGGCTTGGGTGCTGTTCGGGGGCCCCGTCTGCGCCTGCTCATCTCCCTGCACCACCTGCCGGCCTGATGGGCCCAACCAGCTGTCTGGTCATGTTCATAAACCAGCAAGACCATCGCCTTCACACAGGTCGCCCGGGTGCCCAACCAGCCATGTGCTGTTTGTGATCATCCACCCCCGCTACCCGTCCCCCCTCACACACCCACTTGGCTCTACTTCTGCCGGGTGGCTGGCCCCTTGCACCTGGCATCAAGGCTTACAGAGCAGCTTATGCAACCCACAAGAGCATGGCAGGGCACATGTGCACAGGTGGTGCACAGCAAAGCGTGGTGCGCTGCCACAGTGTCTCTCTGCTGTGCCACCCATGGCTGTGTTACCCACCCATGCCGCCGTGTGGGGTGGTCGTCAATCGTCATCATCAAACGTGATCTTCTTGCCCGCCGGCTGCGCCTTGAGCTGTTGCTTCCGCTCCTCCTGCTGCCGCTTCCTCGCCTCCCACGAGGGGTGCAGCGGACCCGCCGCCTTGCCGGGCTTGCCACCCGGCTTGCCGTCACGCCCGCCCGCCGGCTTGCCACCCTTGGCGGCGGCGGCGGCACCTGCCCGCTGCTGCTGCTGCTGCTGTTGCTGCACCCTCTGCTGCTGTGCCTGCTGTGCTGGCTGCTGTGCCTGCTGTGCTCCCCCCTCCTCGTCAAACACAATCTTCTTGGCCGCTGCCGGGACGCCAGCAGAGATGCTGATGGACAGCTTCTGCTTCTGCGCCTGCTTGGCAGCCCAGCTGGGATGCAGTGTCTCGGGCGCAGCGGGCGCAGCAGGTGCCGCTGCCGCGGGCCGCTGCGCCTGCTCCCGCTCCCGCTCCTGCTCCTGCTGCAGGTGCTTTGCTGCATGGCCGTACTGCATGGCAGCCAGCCGACGCCGCTCACGCTGCCCCAGCCGGTTCTTGGGCTTGGGAGGCACCTTGGCCTTCTTCTCTTTCCCCTGCTTCCCCTGCTGCGCCGCCTTGCCCTGCTGCGCCTGCTTGCCGTCCTGCTGCGCCGCCTTGCCCTGCGCCTGCTTGACCTGCACGCCACCCGCCTTCTGCTGCTGCTGCTCCTGAGCTGCTGCACCATATGCCTGCCCCTCCTCCTCTCCCTCGCTGCCGCTGCCGCCCCAGTCAAGCTCCGAGCCGCCGCTGCCGCCAGCACTGCCACCCTCCTCGCCCTCCTCGTCGCTGCCGCTGCCCGCCAGCATCCGCCGCTGCTCCGCCTCATCTCCTGAACCCAGCAGCAGCAGCTGCTCGTCATCACTGCCAGACATGAACACACCGGAATCATCCTCACTCTCGCTGCCGCCGTCCTCACCGCCGCTGCCGCCGATTGTGTGCGCTGCTGCCGCTGCCGCCTTGGGGTTCGCCTTGCCGCTGCCCTTGCCCCCGCTGCGGGCCCCCAGCAGCTTGGCCAGCGCTGACGTGGCAAACTCGTCCACCTCATCATCTGCCGGCCGCTGCAGCTCCCGCTGCCGCTTCCTTGCCTGCTCCTCCTCCCCCCCCTCCTCCTCCTCGCTACCGCTAATGCCTGCAGCCTCAGGGGCCTGCTCGCTGCCCTCCTCAGCCTCCTCCTCCCGCTCCTCCTCAAGCTGCTGCGGCTGCTTCCGCTTCTTGCCCGCCTGGTTGCCGGCTGCCGCCTCGCCTGCGGCCTCCGCCGCCGCCGCCTCCGCCGCCTCGCCTGCGGCAGGCGGCGGCGCCTCCCCCGCCGCAGTCGCGGCAGCGGCAGCTGCAGCCGCTTCCCGGCGTGCCGCCGCCTCCGCCACCTTTTGCATCTCTGCCGCCACCTCAGCCAGGTGCTCCTTCACTCCCTTGGCCCCCAGGATGCGAGCCTCCACCATGTGCTGCAGCTGCTGCGCCTGCTGTGCCTGCTGCCCCTGCTGCGCCTGCTCTCCATCGCCCTGCTCGGCGGCGCCCTGCTCCCCGGCTGCCGCCTCTGCCGCCTGGGGCTGCTGCTGCTGCGCCTGCTGCTGCACCTGCTGTGCCTGCTGCTGCTGCTGCTCCGAGAGGTGCAGGCCGCAGGAGAGGGCGGCAGCGAGCGCCAGCCGCTCCACATCCGCCGCCTTGGCCAGGCACAGCTGCGCCTCCAGCTTCTGCAGCTGCTGGGCGGCTGAGGGGGCTGCCGCTGGCTGCCCCTGCCCCTGCTCCTCCGGGGCCTGCTGCTGCGCCTGCTGAGGCGCCTGCTGTGCCTGCTGGGTCTTGGCCTGCTTGATGCGCCGCAGGATCTTGCGCACCTCAAACTCCTTTGACTTCTTGATCTCCTGCTTGGCATGTTGTCAGCACAGTTGGCATGCAAGGGAGGGGGGTAAATGGACGGCAAACAGGCAGGGAAGACGGACTGCTAATGGATCGGAGGCCTGAGGCACAGTAAGAGCAGACGAACGCCCACTGCCCTAGTGCTGTGTGCGGCGCGGCGGGGCAGGGACGCCTCGGCGGCGGCTGATAGTAAGCCGCCCGCCCGCCGAGCTCGGGGCAGTGCACACCTTTCGGATGGTCTTCAGGTGGTGGAACGCTTTCTTGGCCAGCACTTGCTCCCTGCAGCGCAGATGTTGACAGCAGCAAAGCAGTCGCAACAAGCAAAGAGCGGCAACAGAGCAATGACAGAAGTGGCAGCGGCAGTGGCGGCGGTGGCAGCGGCGGCGGCACCGGCTGCCACCCGCGCAAACCCTGCATCGACTCACTTGGGCTCCACCTTAACAGGACGCCGACCCTTGCCCTTGAAGGGCGGCCGGCGAGCGCCCTGCAGAGAGAAAGTAAATCGGGCCATGCATGTTTGTTGCACCTTGGGGCGGGCGAGTCCGGTTTAAATGCACGTAGCTTGAAAATACTACGCAATAAGCAACATGCAACTCGTGGAGGCGCACCTTTGGCGGCCCCCGATTCTTCATGATCACTCTCTCCCTCTATCGCGCCTTCTGCGGGCTGCCAAGCGGGCGTGATATGCCAAGCTAAATATGAAGCGGTTAACGCGCTGTAACACCGCGTCCGTGCACCGACGCAAGCAGCCTGCTGCCCTGCTGTGGCGGCGATAGCGCACACGCCAGCGGCCGTCAGCAAGCATTAGTTTTGCAGGGAGCCCCTTGCAGGGAACCACACCCTTTGCACCCTCCCTCTCAAGTCTTGCATGAAGAAGCTTTGTAACTTGACAATATAACTCATTAAGCGGGACAGAGCAACTGTCTCATGCAAGGCGCAAGGCGTGGCAACAGAGGCCAGTGGGGGAGCAGGAGGAGCCGAGAAAGGAGAAGCAAGCCAGATAATACAAAACTCACGCAGTGAGATGCCTGCCAGCAAATCATGGAGATCATCACAGACGCCGCAGCACCCGGCGTGCGGCAGCCACTGGGGCGCAGTATGGGTAGCGTCTGTCGCACTCCAGCCCAGCGCCGCACTCGGCGGTGGGTGCTGCCGGGTTGCATGGCTCGCCCGCCTGCCGGGCCGTGCGGGCGCACTGCTGAAATCCATCCACACACGTCAAGTTGGTGCCACAGGCGAAGCCAGCGAAGCAGGTGCTCCCCAGGCCGCCATTGGCTGCGCAACGGCGGGTGTCGGGGCGGCAGGATAGCCCCTCACCGCAGGCCTCGGCACCACCATCTGTGCAGGGCTGCCCTTCCAGCCGTGGCGAGTTGTAGCACTTTATGTCTGCAGCTCAGGGAAGAGGCAGGGGGAGCCATGCCGGCTTGTGAGGCAGGAGGTGGAGTGGGAGGATGAGCTGGGCAGCAGGCAAGCTAGTTTCTGTCAGGAACGTGGCAGATGGGCATGCACGCAGGCAGGCGGGCAGGAAGAGCCTGCGGGCAGGCAGGCAGGCGAGCGGGCATGCGAGCAGGCAGGCATGCGGGCGCAGGCAGGCAGGCAGGAGGATCACCTGATGTTGAGCACGTCAGGCCTGCCACGCAGGGGCGGCCTGGGTAGCAGTGTGCGCCGGCCACGGTCGAGTTTTTGGCGTGCGTCTGCGGCCTCACACACTTTTGGGTGGCCAGCATGTCGCAGCTAAGCGGCTCCCCGGCAGGCGTGGCTGCAGCACACTTCAGGCTGTCCGCCTCATCCGAGCAAGGCTGCCCCTCCTGGCGGGGGGAAGGGTAGCACAGCTGGAAGCCGGGGTGGCAGGAGAGGCCGGCGCCGCACGCCCGCCACTCGCTGCACGGCTCGCCCGCCTTGCTGGCACGAGTGCAGCGGCCGGTGGAGAGGTCACATGAGAGGCCTGCAGTTGCATCGCATGGGATGTCCTTGCTGCATGGGTGCCTCTCCCTCCTGCACGCCATGCATGGGAGGGGAGCAGGCACAGGTGCAGGGTGGGTGCCAGGACGCGTGCTGTGTTGTGCTGTGCTGTGCTGTGTTCTGCTGTGGCTGTGCTGTGCTGTGCTGTGCTGTGCTGTGCTGTGCTGTGCTGTGCTGTGCTGTGCTGTGCTGTGTTGTGTTGTGCTGTGGCTGTGAGGGCTGGCCTGGGCGGGGATGTGTTGCGCTGTGGATGTGCTGGGGTGCTGCACAGGGAAGTGGGAGGCCCCACCCGCCCTGTCCAGTGGGCCCCATGTACCCGTCGGCCGGCCTGTCTCCAGACACAGCCTGCCCCCCCTCCTCTCGCGCACCTGGGCACGGGGTAGCACCTCATGATGTACGGGTGGCAGCTGAATCCGGGCGCACAAGGGCGCGTGGCGTGGCACGCCTGCTCCAGCGTCCCCCTCGCCTGGCACTCGTTGCTGATGCCCAGCTCACAGGCCAAGCCTGGCGCGCACTCGGCGTCGCTTGCGCACGGCGTGTCCGCTGCGCGGGGGCTGGGGAAGCACTCGTTCCGAATGCCCTCGCACGTGAGCACGCTGGAGGCATTGGCGGCGGCGGCCTTGCAGGGCAGGTCGGGCAGGTGGCAGGTCTGGCGGAGGGCGGGTGCCCCCTGGCAGCGGCGGGTGTAGGCGTTGCACAGCAGGCCGCCCATGCAGTCGCTAGCCGATGCGCAGGGCTGGCCAGAGCGCCGGGGCTTGGGGAAGCAGCGGCGCCAGGTGGGGTCGCAGCTCAGCGTGGCCGCCCTGCAGTCGTGAAGCGCGTCTCCTGCGGTACAGACAGGGCGTCAGGGCAGGGGCAGTCGGGCAAGGCATGGGCGGGTGTTGGTCCTCGGCGAGGGCTGCCAGGCATTCAGCAGGGTTTACAAATGTAAACCAGGAAATGATGCAGTGCATGTTGCAGATCTATGCCAGGCATCCAGCCGGCCAGCCTGCCTGCCTGCCCCACTGCGGCAGCAGGCGCCTGCCAGATCCTGCTATAAACCCTAATCCTACCGCCCAGTGGGTGCCACATGAGCCCCTGTCCCCCCATGCACCTGGGATGCACGGCTGCCCCTCTGCCCGTGGCTTGCTGTAGCATTGGTTGAGCACTGGGTGGCACGTCATGCCGGGGCAGCAGGGGTTGGAGGTGCCGCAGCCGGCGCCCAGGACGGACTGGCAAGCGCCAGCAACGAGCGGACACATCGGCAGCAGCAGGAGCACCGCTGCCAGAGTGAGGAGCGCAGAAGGCATCTGATGTGTACTACGCTGCCATTCACGAAAGCTAGTGTGCGTTCAAATGAGGCCCCGCCAATCTACTCGGGAGATGAACCAACAGCTGCAGTGGGTAGCAACATTGCAGGACCGGCTTGGTGAGGGTTGCGTGGGTGGCAGCGGCAGGGCAGCGGCAGCGGCGGGGCGGCTCCCTTGGAGGCACAGCCAGAAGCCACTGCCCGATGTGCCAGCCGTACGCGGCCCGTCGCCGGCCAGCCTCTCCATCGCGCTCGCTCGGCCATGCACGGCATGTATCAGTCGTGCCCCTGTCCGACAGACTCTGTCCGGGACGCGGCACGTGCTCACCCGCGGGACGGCTAGAAGACAGAGCAGCAGTCACCGGCACCCGTTGTTAGACTGCTCGCGCGGGAGAAGTGGAGTAGAGGTGTGTGAAAGAGCCCGCAACCGGAGGCAGAGATGGTGGGACGCCCATTGGCAGCTGCCTTAGCAGCCGCTCACCCGCCGCTCACCAACTGCACATGTGTGCACCCTGCTGAAACATGCACGCACTGACAACATCAGGGGGTCTACTTTACAACATCTGCCGTTGATGACATTGTCAAGCACAGGGCTGGAGGCACCCTGGCGGGAAGAGGCGTTGCATGATCTGGGCATCAGGCACCGGCGGAGGGCCGCTCATGTCGCAAGTGCGTGCTGCGCCCAGGCTGCGGGCCGCTGTGCCGATCAAAGACATTGACATTACAGCAGCGGGTGGTATACGCACTGGAGGCAGGCTTGAAGGCTTTTAGGCTCATAGTTAGTAGCAATGAGGGGGTGCTGGAGTTGGAGCGCAGGAGGTGCAGGCGGCGCCTGTGTGGTGACTCAGTTTTCTGGGTGGGCTGTAAAGCTCAATTGCAGTGGTGTTTTGGCAATGAACGTGGAAGGGCACACTTGAAACAATGAGGGTGAGGGATGGGATCCGATACATATCTGAAAAAGTGGGGATGGGGGACTCCTGGTGATCAGGGCTGGGGGGATTGGAGGAAGGGGGATGTTCAGAGGGGAGATGGGGAGCATCCTGGGATGATGGGTGCGTGGGGCGAAGGATTTGGAACTCTCCAGACAGCAAGGAGGCAGCAGTGGTGCGTCGGCAGTACATGTCAAGCGTTACCTAGCCAGGGTCCAGACCCCACCCAGTGGTGCCTAGGCGGCACCAGAGGTGCCGCGCTCATGCGCCAGTGGCACGCCACACAGTGGCCTGCCGGCTGACATCGCTGGTCCAGTCGCCATACACAAAGTGCAGCGGGTGGGAGGCCTGGGCCGCCGGGAAGGCCCCAAAGGTCGACTGCCCGCAGCAGTTCATGTTGGGCGGTGACACCGACAGCCAGTTGCCGCCGCGATACACCGCCACGTCAGCACCCTTTTCCACGTTGTTCGGCAGTACGATTGTCCTCTGGAGGAGGTACAGGGAGCCGCTGCTGTCCAGGGCCAGCCAGAGGGGCATCACCTCCAGCCTCTCGCCGCTCTTCAGCGGCACAGGCGACCACTCGGATGGGCCCAGCTCGAACCAGCTGGCAGGTGATCCCGCCAGCACTTTGACAGTCACCGTGCCAGTGGCCTCGCTCCTGCACCAGAACAGGCGCGTGAGGGTGGTTGGGGGCGGGAAAAGAGGGATGCGCATGCGCAGCCAAGGAGGTGCCTGGTGGGGCAGCCCTGAGGGGGTGCTAGCACACAGCGCAGGTGCACACAAGGGTCTGGCTGTGGGGGAGCATGCAAGGTTTGGTTGGGTGTGCGGCCGGCTGTGCATGGGTCGGGGCATGTCACTGTGGTGTGAAAGCAAGTGTGCACTGGCTCTGTCATGGCATGACCGGCAGCCACTGCCCCGCCCCTCATCGCCACTGCCCAGCAGGCTCTGCCCTCCCCCTCACCGGCACTGCCCCTCACCCATGCTGCCCTTCCCTCCTCTCACCGGTATGCGATGTACGGCGCATTGCCGGCGTCAAAGGCGATGGCGGGGGCGTGCGCCGGGCCTGAGGACACGCAGCCGCCCGGCACAAGGTTCCAGGGGCCGCCCACTGGGTATCGCATGGCCACGATGCACCCCCGGTTGAGGCCCAGCCCGGAGCGGAAGGCCAGCATAGCGGTGCCGTCTGGGGCAAAGGCCAGGGCGGGCTGGCTGGCCGAGGAGGAGAGGGAGGAGATGCCGCTGGCGGGGGCAGCCCCCAGGGCCCTCCAGAAAGAGGCCCGAGGGTTGGCTGTGTTCTCAATGAGGCTGTACACGCCAAGCAAGTCGACGCCCACCCCAGCGGCAGGGTCCACTGGGTGCCGCACCGCCGCGTGGATAGAGCCATCGGGTGCCTGGGGGGGCAGAGGAGGCAGGGAGGGGCGGCAGGAGCCGTGAAGGGAGGTTGGTGGGGGAAGGCTGTGGAGTGTGGCTGGCGCACGGTGGGCGGCTGCCGCAGCCGGCGGGTGTGAATATGCACTGAACGTGCCGGGATGAGCTGGTAGCGGCAAAGAAACCTCGCTCAAACCCACAACCAGGCCAGGCCGCACCCCGAGCCGTCGACAGGGGGCAGCAGGCGCTGCATGCTTCACCTGTGCCAGCCTGGGCGCCACGTCGATGCCCGGGAAGGGCCAGGGGTTGGCCCCCGTGACGTTCACCCACACCCCGCCCGTGTCGGCGCCTAGCGTCCACGCTGCCAGTCTGATAACGGGGTGCGCCTGGCCGAAGCTGTAGGTCACCACGGAGGCCACCACGTGGAGGGCGCTGCGGGGGGCGGGCCCTATGAAGATGTGGGGCTGCTGTGGCGACTCCATGGAATCGAGAGTGCCAAACGCTGCAGGGCGCGGGCATGGGGGAGGGGAGGGAGGGAGGGAGGGAGGGAGGGAGGGAGGGAGGTGGGGGCACTTGCACGCATGTGGGGTGGGCATTGGGTGAGCGTTCAAGGGGCCGGGCGCAGGCGCAGGTGGGAGAGAGCAAGGGCCCGCGGGAGCTAGAAGGCACCCAACCGGTGCACCGTGGCCTCCAATGACCAAACAACCACGGCATCCCCAGCGGCAGCCCTGACGGCTGCCCGCCCTCCACGCCGCATCCCCTGCCCCGCCACCCATCCCACCAGCCCGGCCATGTACGGCCCCTGTTGTATAGATTTTTTTTTAATTTTTTGGTTAGAAGGTCCGCTGGCGCTTGCTCAAACTGACCTTGCTGCCCGACGATGTCCCAACTGTCGCTGGCGGCGTTGTACTTGCGCACGCTGATGCGGTACAGTGGCCCCTCTGAGAGGTACACCACGTGGGGCACCCCTGCGGCGTCCAGAGCCATGGAGACATCGCTGACCTTGGCACCCGCTGACGCCGACCCGCGGCCCCCCACCGCGGCCCACTGCACACACACCAGAGGCGGGGCAGGAGGGGCGAGGGTGGCGCTGCGCGTTGGGACAAGATGAGCAGGCAAGCGGCAAAGAAGCAGCCACAACAAGGGGGTGCCTCATCACAACAACTCTGGACGACATCTAAGGTGCAGGCCTGGCCGGGATTAGCACTGGCACAAGGAGGCATTACCTTGGCAGCTGGTGGTGGGGGCGGGCTCTGCACAGGCGGCGGTGGGGAGCGTTGGGGAGGGGGTGGGCTTCGCACAAGCGGCGGCGGGGGGCTCCGGGGCGGGGGTGGGCTACGCACAGGCGGCGGTGGGGAGCGTTGGGGCGGGGGCGGGCTCTGCACAAGCGGCGAGGGGTAGTGGTGGGGCGGGCATGGGCTAAGCGTGGGCGGAGGAGCTTCCTATGGGAGAGGATGGGAGGGGTGAGGTCGGGTTGTTCTGCGACGGTGCCACATTCAGTGGAGGGGAGCAAGGGCATGGTCGCGGGCTCATTTATGTCAAGAGGGGAAAGCGAAGAGTGAAGAGGATGGGTCTGGGGCTGGTGCGGGGTGCCGCCCCAGTGGGTGTGCGGATGGGGCAGGGGCCTTGGTCAGCAGAGGCCTTGCTCCTGTGGAGGGTTGGCAGGGGGGAGGGGTGGGCTCACCTTTGGTGGCGGAGGTGACAGGGCCTCTCCAACCTGCTCAGGCGGGGGCGGGGCCACACGAGGTGGCGGCGGAGAGCGCGGCGGAGGCGAGCGCGGGGGCGGCGGCGGGGGCG